>JANHGD010000772.1:95593-111492 GCA_027560375.1 Imantodes cenchoa
TCCAGAAAAACATCTACTTCTGCTTCATTGACTATGCTAAAGCCTTTGATTGTGTGGATCACAACAAATTGTGGCAAATTCTTAAAGAGATGGGAGTACCAGACCATCTTATTTGTCTCTTGAGAAACCTATATGCAGGTCAAGAAGCAACAGAGAGAATTGGACATGGAATCACTGATTGGTTCAAAATTGGGAAAGAAGTTCAGCAAGGCTGTATACTGTTGCCCTGCCTATTTAACTTATATACAGAGCACATCATGACAAAGGCGGGGCTAGATAAATCACAAATTGGAATTAAGATTGCCGGGAGAAATATCAACAACCTCAGATATGCAGATGATATTACTCTAATGGCAGAAAGTAAAGAGGAACTAAAGAGCTTCTTGATGCGGGTGAAGAAGGAGAGCGCAAAAGTTGGCTTGAAACTCAACATTAAGAAAACTAAGATCATGGCATCGAGACCTCTCAATTCCTAGCAAATAGATGCGGAAGAAATGAAGGTAGTGACAGATTTTATTTTCCTGGGCTCCAAGATCACCGCAGATGCAGACTACAGCCAAGAAATTGAAAGACACTTGCTCTTGGGGAGGAAAGCTATGGCAAATCTAGACAGCATACTAAAAAGCAGAGACATCACCCTGCTAACAAAAGTGAGTATAGTCATGGCTATGGTTTTCCCAGTTGCAATGTATGGCTATGAAAGTTGGACCATAAGAAAGGCTGAGTGCCAAAGAACTGAGGCCTTTGAAGTATTTATTATTTTATTTATTTATTATTTCGATTTTTATACCGCCCTTCTCCCTAGGGACTCAGGGCGGTGTATAGCCAGTATAAAAGATAAAATACAACAACATCATTAAATAGGTTAAAAGACATATTAAACTGTAATATTATTAGGCTGTCAATTAAATATAATAAATTACTTGAATTAAAAATCCACCCCATTAAAAAATTACTTAAAACATATAAATTCATATAAAATTTCCCTTCAATTTAAAGGGATGAAGCTGGAGAAGACTCCTGCAAGTCCCTTGGACTGTAAAGCGATCCAACCGGTCAGTCCTAGAGGAGATCAAGCTTGACTGTTCTTTAGAAGGCCAGATCCTGAAGATGAAACTCAAATACTTTGGCCACCTAATTAGAAGGAAGGACTCACTGGAGAAGAGCCTAATGCTGGGAAAGATTGAGGGCAAAAGAAGAACGGGACAACAGAGAATGAGGTGACTGGATGGAATCACTGAAGAAGTCGCCGTGAGTTTAAATGGACTGCAGGGGAGAACAGGAAGGCCTGAGGAATGTTGTCCATGGGTTTGCGATGGATTGGACATGACTTCGCTACTAACAACAATAGCTAAGGATGTAATATGGATTTAAGCAAATGTTTACAGGTACTTAACAACCAGTTATTTAGCCATTGTTCAAAGTTACACCAGATTTCTCCACAGCTATTTATGACCTATTTCTGGAGTTCCAATGGCCACATCACCTCCTGCAGCCACATGATTGCATTTTTGGATGTTTGGCAACCAGGTCTCATTTACATAAATTTTCAGTGTGCACAATCACAAAACAATGATTTATTGGCATCTGTTGACAGTTTCTGGAGTTTATTGCCAGTTTCCTGAAAAACAAAACAAAACCCCGTTTAATAATGGTCATGTTTCCTTAACAACGTTGGTATTTGCTTAATGACCACAGCATTCATTTTACATCCACTAAAAAAAACCCAAGTTGTAAAATTGGGCATGGTGACACGGTGACTCGCTTAATGACTGCTATGACCTACAACCATAATTCTGGCTTAGTTATGGTCATAAGTCAAGGACTCCCTGTATTTTAGTCTCCAAGTGGCCGTATTTTGTTTTTGCCCCCCTTTTTTTTGGCAGGATTCCCATCTGAAAATAGGATGATCTTCTTCACCTTCAATTCCAGAACCTTGAGAAACAAATATTCTTTAATTTGAGTAAACCTATTTCAAAAACGTGAACTTCCTGTAGTATACATTAATAAGCAAGGAGCCTTTATTTATTTTATTTTCTAGGAGTCATATGATATCATGTATTAGTGATAGGTGGTTATCATGTTTCTTTCATGAAGATAAACAACTTTGCTACTTCAATGACACCTCAAGTGCCTACAGAATTTGTGAGTTATTAGTATCACTTACATGGAATACATATTCCTGGCAAAATATGCAAGTGTTGCTATGAGAAATAGTTGATTGATCTCCATTCTGAATACAGAAGGCAGCTGCTAATAATCTACAAGGGATTTTTTTTAGCCAATTTTTCCAATTATTTTGTGGTTTGCAAATAGAGACTACAAACAGAGATTAGAAATGGATAATATAATTGTGGAAAACAGATTGTGGTATAGCATAGCCTGTGACCCATGAAGCTGAATGTATTTACAATTTATTTATGGAAGCCTACCAAGGTTCAATTAACCCTTCTCAATTGGAAAACACCTAGAAAGACAAAGATGGCTGGGGGAAGGACAGATTGCATTGTACGTGCAGAATAGGAGCTATTTTCTGCCCTGTTTTCTTAATTACAGAACAATCACAAGTAGCATTATTTATTATTTAGCATGTCATCATATTTTGTTACTCAAAATTCTTGCCAATAGGATTTGGGAAATAGTCTGGGTGTCACTAGTAGGGTGGGTTAGGTAGAGTGAAGGGCAATTAATGTCATGCACACTGTGCCATCATCAGACACATCGCAGAAATTGTGTAGTGTATGACATTGGCATCATGACATCATGCCACAGTTAACACAAATTAATGAATGCATGTCATCTTCTCAGTGAATCCTGCTGCATGTGACATAATACTAGCTTCTACTGGCTGACTGAAGGGATAATTATAAAATGGCTTAGACTGAACCATTTGTGTTAGTAATAGAGATCAAAACAGTCATTAATATCATGGTGATCAAAGCGACTGCCAATAGCTGAGGCATAAGGAGAGACATTTGCATCCTTTCAAGTATTCCAAATGTTAAATTTATCTCTTTTACTCACCCATTGCTCCCAGTCACTATTTTCTTTCCTGTCCTCTCTAAATGATATCTATATCTGTGATGGCGAACCTATGGCACGCATGCCATAGGTGGCACGCGGAGCCATATCTGCCGGCACGCGATCCATTGCCCTAGCTCAGCTCCAGCATGCATGTGTGTGCCAGCCAGCTGATTTTTGGCTTGTGCGGAGGCTCTGGGAGGGCATTTTCAGCTTCCGGAAGGCCCCCGGGGGAATGGGGGAGGCCATTTTTGCCCTCCCCAGGCTCCAGGGAAGCCTCTGGAGGCCTAGCAGGCCTACCAGAGTTCAGGAAATGGGGGAGCGGGGAGTCATGTGTGCATGCGGGGTAGTATGTGTGGATCACACGGGCATGAGCAGGGGTGCGTGGTGCATGGGGGGCATTGAATTATGGGTGTGGGCATGCACGCATGAACGATAGCATGTGCGTGCGCACTTTTGGCACCTGAGGAAAAAAAGGTTCACCATCACTGTCCTATATATTTTAATATTTTTTGAATTGCATTTTGACAGCTATGGACTAATGGCAGATTTCAATGCTTTTCTTCTTCTTCTCAGAACCGCAGACAAGACTGTTCAAAGTCATTAAGATATATCTGTCTAGCTTAGCTTCCATAAAGGACTGCTAAAGTATTTATCACTTGTTCAACATCCCAAATCAGCTATTTAATGATAACCGAGGTATGATGTTACAATTTCATTGGTTTCCGTTTGTTCTGTGAAATAGTGTCCAAGGGAACTAATGAATCTTAAGAATACACATTAGGACTGAGAGGAAGAAGAGATTGGATTCAAGATAATGTATTTATACTCCTGTTAAGATCATAATTTATTTAGAAGCCTTTTTTTTTTCACCTTAGGGGAAAAGAGAAAGCCTTGAAAAACATAAAGAGCTTCTGATATTTCAGCTCCCTTTCAAGGGTTATTGTTGCAAAAATAAGAGCAATTGGTATGCACTCAGTGTTCAACATTCAGCATGCATTACTTTGTAACAATCGCCCTGAAATTATTTGGCTTTAGCCAGCTCATCTGCAATGCACACCAATGCTTCCTTAAAACAGTTTTGGTTGCTTTCTTTTCCAAGCTCTCTGAAATCAAAGGACAGGTAATCAAACAAACTTCTTTAGGTTGTGGTTTAACCATGTGGCTTATAACTATGGCAATTATGCTATTGACATGGCAAAGATATAGTGATGTAGATCAAAAAGAACTTTTTAGAAGTTGCAGCTATATTGCTATTTTGGTTCATCCACTGTCAGGATTTTTTAAAAATAGGTTCTGTCAAAAATGGATATTTCACTGACAATGATATTGTGGGCCTCTATAAATTGCAGAAATAAGGCAAGGATGCTATAAATCATTTATAGACTACTGATCGCAATTCCTGAATTGCGGGTGGCACTAAAGATATGACTAGTTAATTTTAAGAATGCATACTGTCCTTCAGTCTTTCTCAATTTTCTTTTTTTCTTTCTTGCTTGCTTGCTTGCCTGCTTGCTTTTTCTTTCTTTCCTTCCTTCCTTCCTTCCTTTTTCCATTTTCCTTTTTTTTTGCTATTAGACTTCTATTGTCTTCTGGGAAACCTCTGCACCCATGTTTCTTTTCCTCTTTACTGCAAATTTCTCTGATTTATTCTGGACCCATTTTAGCTTATTTGTTCTTTCTTTGAAAAGATCTGGAAGCTGTCTTGCAAATATACATCAACCGCATACCTGGAGGCAAATGCTAATGGAATTTCAGTGTTAACAAGCTCTGTGCTACCTCTGGTGGGTTCAAAAGAAAATCTCAACAAAGGTAGACTGGAAAGCTTGTAACAACTGAACTCGTGTTTTTTAAAAAGGTGTGCTCAAGATGAAACATCACACGCTATTATAATTGTTGCTTCAACTACTTGTTAAGCTTTCTTCTTTTTTGAACCTTCATAGTTTGAGTAGTAATGATGCCAAAGTTGCCTTTTCAAGAACGTTATGCTCCATCTCTGGCTGACACTTTAGTTGCTCTCATGGAAATATATTGAATAAATGCTTACAAAGCAACTAGAGAGCTACTTATAGGTTCTGTTTGTGAAAATACACTTAATCCAGGGAAATGAAGATCTGGTTGCATTTGTATAATGTCCTAAGCTTAGTTATAACTTTTTGTTCTTTGTAGTTTAGTACATTATGCCAGTGGTCCCAACCTTTTCGGCTTGGCAGCCTGGAGGGAAGAGGGGGTGGTTCCATGTGAATGGTAGGCGTGTGTGCAAGTGTGCACAGGTCCATTTGCACAAGTGGTAGTGCGTGTACCTGCTGCTCATGCAAAAGAAGCTTCAAATGTGAGTGCCATGGCCCGGGGGTTGGGGACCCTTGTGCTATGCCAACCTGTCCAATGGTGTTATGTTCATTGTATTCTGTGAACCCACTGACTACCTATAAAGGATAATATTTATAGCTCAGGGTTGAACTGAGGGATCCTTAGTGCTTTCTGTGCTTGGTTGTTCTCTTTAGATGTTGCATTACCCAAGCTAGGTAACATCATCAGTGCTCTGATGGTGTTACCTAGTTTCATTTATGAAACATCTGCAAAAAAAACAACCAAGCTCAGAGAGCACCAAGGACTGCCCATTGACTACCTCAACTAACCATGATGACCTGAAAATAACAAAATATTTTAGTTACTATATTGTGTTCAAGTGTGCAAGGATAGAGTTTGCACCACAATGCTGTTACAGAGATTTTGTCACTTACACTCTCCTGTGGAGTACAATGCCTGAAACCAATTCAGGAACAAATGTAAACATGTGACATGAACCCAGCCAAATCTAGAAATAGTAATAAATAGAATGCATTGGATGATATATGACTATTGGTAGGGAAGACAGTAGACAGATAAATTGTGTATAATGATGAACAGTCTTACATTTGTTTTGCTTATTTCTGCTTACATGTATATGTGTATCCTTACCTGCCTGCTGGTTTACTTGTATGCCACCTGAGACTTGTTTAATGATCTGCAATCTTGCTTAACAACAGCAATGCTGAGTGTTTGAGTCATAAGCAATGCAGTCATATGACATTGTACCTTATTATAACATTGCTTAGTTATGGAAATTGGGATTCCAGTCCCAATTGCCATTGTTAACCAATGACTACTTGACTGACCAACCATATAAACTCATTCCAGGTATAAGGAATAGACATTTGCAATTCATAGCCTGCAAAAGTGCAAATGTCATATTGATTCCTCCCAAAAAATTAATTACATTCCCGCTCACTTGGTTTTACCATCCAATTTTCTTTCATTTTTATCAGATAATTTCCCCATGTCTCTACCCTCTACCTGCATTTGCAATTGCTCACCTTCCCAATTTCGTAAACTCCAAACAGCCTCATTTCTTTAATCACTGCATTTAGAAATAGCAGTTTCTCCTTTCCTATCTGAGAGCACTGAAGAACAAAATATTTATGTCTCTCCACTGTCATTAGATGTTTCAGGGAAAGATCATCAGTTTCAAAGTGACTAATGAACTTCTGAAAGTTATTAATGTTAGTCAACTATCAATGCCGAGCCTTTGACTTCATTCAGGAAAACAGGGAGGAGAGGGTGGAAAATCACTAGAATTAGAGATGGAAAAAAATCCATTATGTTTTCTCCACTCATCTTTCTAACAGAGAAATGTGCCAACTGTCATGTCTTATGGCCCAATTAAAGGTATTATTCTTAATGGAGTCCTTTATTATGACTTACAAAATAATTACTTGGTGACTATTATCTGAGATCACATTGCACTCCATCTTATAGGACACACACAACCTCAGGTGGAAATGCATGTGTAGGAGGATTTCAAACTGCACAGAGTTTGCATTAAAAACAAATTGAAAAAGAGGTTCCGGCTCAGATCTTCTGGAATTCCTTACCCTAAATCTGGGTTATGTATAAAAGCTCCAGGAAGTGATTTAATCTGAAGAATCTGAAAAAGAGTTCCTTTTGAATCAGACCAATTGAACTAGAACATTGAACTGAATTGCCAAGATGATTTGAGGTATCAGCTGAGGGTCTTTGCATAACTCTGCAGAAACTGGGGTCAAATTGAAGTTTGCTGGATCTCCTGGGGGTTCCTAGTTTTGCAGAGTTTCCAGCATTATTGTAGTTTGTCTTCCCTATAAGGGAAGGTTGTGTCCTGTAAGCTTTTAGAGGTTGTGTTCTGTAAGCTTTTATCACCATGACTGAGAACCACTCTGGTGTACTGGTTAAGACACCAGGCTGAAAGCCAAGAGACCATTAGGCATAAATTCAGCTGACTGACCTTGTGCCAGTCACTGTCCCTCAGTTCTAGGTAGCAATCAATGACAAACCACTTCCAAAACCCTTATTTTGAAAACTGCATGGACTAGTTTTCAGGAGTGAAAAACTGATCTGAAAGCATAAAATGTAACCAATTGCCCATAATTTCAGTCATAAATTCATTATGGTCATTAAGCCAGTCTGAAAGGACCATGACCAATTTTGCAGCAGTTGTTGAGTGAATGCAGCAATTGTAAAGCAAACCCATTTGCTATGGGGCATTTTTTGCAGGAAACCAGAAGTCAATGCCAGTTTCCGGGGAGCGGGGGGGGGGGGAGGATAACTTGTGGTCACATGATCATGGGACCCTGCAAATGACCATAAATGCAGACTGGTTGCTAAGTGCACAAAATATGGTCACATGACTGCAGAGGAGGACAGCCCAATTGGACTTCTAGATCATAGTCCCTTTTTAGTAATATGCCATAGCTTCAAACAGTTTCTATACAACAACCTTTAGATAGATAGATAGATTACGAGAGTTGGAAGGGACCTTGTAAGTCATCTAGTCCAAACCCCCGCTTAAGCAGGAGTCCCTACACCATTTCAGACAAATGACCATCCAATCTCCTCTTGAAAGTCTCAAGTGTTGGAGCTCTCATAACCTCCGCAGGCAAGCTGTTCCATTGGTTGATTGCTCTCACTGTCAAAAAGTTTCTCCTTATTTCCAGGTTGAATTTCTTCTTGGTCAGTTTCCATACATTATTCCTCGTCTGGCCTTCTGGTGCCTTGGAAAACAGTCTGACCCCCTCCTCTGTGTGGCAGCCCCTCAAGTATTGGAGCACTGCTATCATGTCTTCCCTGGTCCTTCTCTTCGCCAGACTGGCCATGCCCAGTTCCTGCAATCGCTCTTTGTATGTTATAGTCTCCAGTCCCCTAATCATCCTGGTTGCTCTCCTCTGCAGTTTCTCTAGAGTTATAATGTCTTTTTTGCAGTGTGGTGACCAAAACTGGATGCAGTACTGTAGGTGTGGTCTAACTAAGGCTTTATAGAGTGGTATTAGTACCTCCCTAGTCCTAGATTGTATCCCTCTATTAATGCAATTTAGGATTGTATTGGTTTTTTTGGTTGCCACTGCACACTGCTGGTTCATGTTTAGCTGATTGTCTACTAAGACTCCAAGATCCCTCAACTCACTGCTATTGAATGTAGTTTTGCCCAGTTTAAAAAGATTTTTCCTCACTGAAGCTAGGTTGCTACAGGGGTTAAAAAATGAGTTATTGCAACTGATGTTCTCCTTCTGTAGTACATGATTCCCCCAAAATTTGAAAAGTTCCTAACCCATTGTGTTTTACAAAAGCCGTTAAAATTAAAGTTAATTAACTATGTAGCCAATAAAGAAATAAGTGGTGTGGCCATTCCACCACTTTCGGATTATTAAGACCTCACCATTACTGTGAGCTCTAAACCAGGGGTATCAAATTGGCAGCCTGTGGGCCAGATGCTTCATGCACAGGCCACACCTACCCCAGCTCCACGAAGGAGAAAAACGTTGCAAAACTTGACGTGACAGCAACGTGACATGGCGAGCTTGACACTCGTGCTCTAAATAGTATTGGTAGTGCAAGAATAATGCTGCTTCTACAATCTTTTCCTCAGTAAATGAGGAAGCTGTGGTATTTCCCTTTCAAGGCCTGCCATTACCATAGCGCAAGTGGCAAGGATATTGGAGCCAAATCTACACCATTCCCCTTCCAATTTTCAACCATAAGCTTCATATATCCACTTCAATGAATCAAATTCAAGCAGTTATTAAATGGGGAAGGTGGAACTTGTAACATACACACACACACGCACACATACACAAACACAATCAAAATCAAAAGAATCCTGTTGACACATTGTTTTTAATCTGCCTCAAAAATTATTCTTGTCTGGGTTGGGTTATTTTTCTTTTTTTGATCATTTGCCAAAGGAGGCAGAAAGTAACATACATTTATTTTGCCTGAATTAATCAGTATGTTGTAGGTATATAAAGAGTTTACATAATTATTAATAGTTGACAAAATCCATGGCTTTCTTTGACAGGAGCTCTTTTATCAAGGAAAAGAGGTATAGAATTAAATATAATGAAAATGCTTTGGTTTAATTTCCAAATTATAAGATGGATTCTTCCCCATCCCTTAATATATTTTTACTATATATAACAATGTATGAATTCTACAGTTATAATTTGACCAGCATTCATGCTGCAGAATCTTTGAATTGTGATGGGAATTTTGCTCATCACTTTATAATTTGATTCAATTGGACTGCCAGTCTTTGTCTGTCTGTGTCTGTGTGTGTGTCTGTCTGTCTGTCTCTATTATGAACAAATTGTGGATGATCTACTTTAAGAAAGAGTTAAGGCAAGGCAGTTGTTCATTGAGCTTTTGGCCAAATGGTTAGCACACAGTAAATCTACTGTTGTTAGGCCAAGAAGCCACTCTCTTGAGTAGAAATAGGAGGCAGTTGTGTTTCCTGGAGAAACACCTTATGCTACGATAGGTATGTCTTTAAATGCCATGAAGTTATTTCAGTTGACCAAAAAAGTTGACTCAGTTTGACAAACTATATATGAGCAGAAAATGGACAGCAGAATCAGAGAACTTTAACAACAGAGAACTGTAACTGCATTAAAAGGATTTTTATTTTAAAGATAAGTTGTCCTAAAAGGAAGGGGAAAGTACATACAGAAGGACAGAAAGCAATAATGACAACTAGAGCAGGGCAGAGAAGCTATAAGTTTACTTGAACCTAAGAAAATCCACAGAACAACTCCATTCACACAAGACTGTTTTCTATCCCCAGCGTCTCAGAAAAATCTGATTCGACAAGTTCTCTATCCCTTGTCTCTTGGTATATCTGGTGCAGTTTGCAAATAAGTGTGTAGGGAAATGGTTAGTAAGAGATAACAGTTGTGCATGAGTTCATTTAGAAGTGAGAAGACCTGAATTCAAATCCCCATTCATTCATGAAGTTCACTTAGGCAGGACTTCATTTCTAAGGCAAATCCATCTCGTGTCCCAATGAAAAAAAAAGAAAATAGAGAAATAGTGTGAGTTAGCACACATTTTCTAACCTTGTTTCTGAAGTAATCTATGTGGGAAGGTGAAAATAGATCAAACAATGAACTATCCCAATGGACTGAATTTGCATGACATGTTAAGCCATAAAAAATACAAAAACCAATGTTTAAATATAATTTAGTTTGTTACCATTGAGATATTTCATTATTTTGATTTTTGCTTCTCAGTCACTTAATTCAGCAACCACATATTAGAAATATGTTTATGGCTCTGTAAAGGATTTAACAAAATCAAATAATAGATCTTGGACAGAGTTGGGTTGATCACGGGTCAAATACAGGTAATCCTCAATTTAAGACTGATCATTTAACAACTGCTCAAAGTTATAATGGACCCTGCAAAAAGGTATTTACACCCAGTTCTAAAGTTCTGATGGACATGCGATCACATTTAATGAGCTCAGAAACAAACCTGCAATATGACCACGATATAGCAATAGCAATAGCACTTAGACTTATATCAGGCTGTTTGCCAAAGCACTAGAAGGCCAGACAAGGAATAATGGATGGAAGCTGAACAAAGAGAGATTCAACCTGGAAATAAGGAGGAACTTTCTTACAGTGAGAGTGATCAACCAGTGGAACAGCTTGCCTGCCAATGTTGTGAGAGCTCCAACACTTGAGACTTTCAAAGGAAGATTGGACTGCCATTTGTCTGAAATGGTGTAGGGACTCTTGCTTGAGCTGGGCGTTGGACTAGATGACCTACAAGGTCCCTTCCAACTCTAATAATAATCTAATCTAATCTTATATACTGCTTCACAGTGCTTTACAGCCCTTCTAAGCAGTTTGCAGAGTCAGCATATTGCCCCCAACAATTTGGGTCTTCATTTTACCCACCTCGGAAGGATGGAAGGCTGAGTCAACCTTAAGCCTGGTGAGATTTGAACTGCCAAATTGCAGTCAGCGGCAGTCAGCAGAAGTAGCCTGCAGTACTGGACTCAAACCAATGTAGCACCATGGCTCAATTTACAAAGTTTTTGCAAAAAAACTGGCATATATTTCTGGTTTTCAACAAAAGCACTACGTAACTAACAATGGGGTTGCTTAATGATTACTTAACAACCACAACCTTCACTTAGCAAACACTGCATTTGCTTAACAACTACTACAAAAAAAAAAGGATATAAAATCAGTCACTTGGGTGATCCATTTTATAACCATCATGACTTACAACAGGGGTGTCAAACTGGCAGCCTGCAGGCTGGATGCATCATGCACCGTTATCTGTCACATGACGGCAATGTGATGCCACAGGTTTGACACCCGTGACTTATAAGATAAGTCAAGGACTAGCTGCATACAATGCTTTTTTTCAAAATTGACCCTATTGCATACATAAATAGTTCCTGGCTGAGAAATTTTAAAACAAGGAAACATGGTTGCAAAAGTTGAGTGGGGTTTCTTAGAAAAGTAGTTTAGAACTTCTACAATATCGTTGCTTTCTCTCAAAATGTCGTCTATAATTGGAAAGTCATCTACAATTATCTACTGACCTCCAGATGTTGAGAAGAAGGAGAAATGCGGCTTGAAGCTGCTACAAGTCCTATAGTTAACAAAAATCTTCCCACCTGAGCTCCATTTAAAAAGAAAAGAAAATACATGTCTTATATACTTCATGCTGTGTGCACTTGGAGAAGAAAAAAAACATTATGAGAGGCATTTGAAAAAAAACTAAGTGACTTCCTTGTGGAAGATTTTTTAAAAAAAATAGCAGCACCATTTTTAAAGACTAAGTTTATTGTAGCTTCAAGTGTATCATAGATGAGCCAGAAATAAATTGACTTAACCACCATATCAGCACAGAACTAATAACTATTAGGGCTCTCTCGCTCTCGTTCTCACTCTCTCTCTCTCTCTCTCACTCTCTCTCTACACCCCTCTCTGTGTCCAGCTATTACAGATCTCGTTTAACTTCCTGCTAACCTCTTAACAATCCTTCCACCTGACCACTTTGTTCTTCCTAAATGATCATAGTAAATATAATTTGATATTAGCTTCAGGGTTAGCACTCCTGTTTTGCTATTCTCCTATATATAAAGGTACGTGGATATGATGCATCAACATACCAAACATTTCTTACTTCTCAAAGTAAGAAAGTAAATTGGGGGGAAATGTGAATATTGTTGTATGATAGGCTATTTAGTTGTCTTAAGTAATAGAGATAAATGATAGCTAGCTACCTATAGTTAGATGATAGATAGATGTGAGACAAACAGAAACAGAGGTAAACATGTTCCTTTTACAGTTTAGCTACTGATAAATTTATCGTAAAAAAAATAATCAAAGATCTATATTGATTTCTCTTGATTACCATTTCAAGTATAATTGCTCAGTTGACTAAACCGTTCCTGCCGGTTTGGACCGGTAGTGGGAATTTCCCCCTGCTCACCGAACCGGCAGCAATGGCTGGCTGGACACCCCCCCAAACTGGCTCTCTGAGCAGTGCCATAGGCACCGCCATCTTGTTTTTTGCTTCTGTGCATGCGCCCGTGCCCGCGCAGCACTTGGGGAAGCAAACTGGCAGCGAGGTAAGCCAGAACCCACCCCTGGACTAAACCATAATGTGAGGTTGTTTGGACTTGGCTTAGTGGGCTGTGCTGAAGGGCATTAAATACACCTTTGCTCAGAACAATTAGAATTTAATGGCATATTATTTTGGTTTTAAGAACTCACAGTTGTATTCTATTTTCTACTCATGGGACAGAATTTCAATATTCACCTCCACTCCTCCCTTTCAAAGGCTAGAGGACCTTCAAAGCGTGTGAGAAACCCAGGGGAAAAAGTAGACTATGGAAAATCCTAAGAAGTGGGAAAAATATTATGAATAAATAAAAATAGCCATGCATCTCTGATGGGTTTACTAGCCATGAGAGGGTTTAATTGCCCCAAAGACAAAACGATCTAGAAGTTATGGAGAACTCTCCAAAGGCCAATACTATGAAAAACATGTTGCTTAGTTAGAAAGGAGTAGCTGTACTGGTGATGCATCAAACTGTCAAGTAGTCAGGAACATTTAACTAAGAAGAAATTGTATGGATTTTTTTCTCTATGTTGGATCTTTTAACTGTGCATGAAACGAAGTCTGAAATAAACATTCCTGGGGCTACTACTTGAATAAAGAAACATTAATTTATATTCATGTACCCTGCTTCTGATATGTGAAAGCAAAAATTAGTGTGGCCTAGTTTTCAGTTATACTATATTGATCCATTTCATTGAACATTTTTCTTGACTTCCAGATGCGCACACAGTGGAATAAAAATCCAAAGATTTATGTTGAATAAAGGATCACAGCTCACCTTATTGTGTCCAATTATAGATACTACATTTTAAAAAATTAATAACACCTTATTCTATCTTTTAAAACTCTATTCTGCATTTTATGTTTTTTGTTTGATTGATTATCTGGTAGCCATCTTGAATATCTATTTGTGTGTGTAGACAAAGTGGTAGATGAAAGAAAGAATTCATACAAGCTAAATTATTCAGGGCAAGGAAAACAATTGTAAATGACGTCTAATAAACTATGATTGAAGAACTAGGTGAGCTTCAGTGGTGGGTTGTAAATTATTTTGCTATTGTTTCGCGTGCATAAGGGATGGGTTCCTCGCAGTTTGGACCAGATCACCTGAACTGTTAACAACCTGCCAGTGACGCAACAATGGCATCACGGATCCAGTTTGGGCGGTGCTGGTCCGTGGGCGATGCCATCTTTTTTTGGCAATTTTTGCCGGATTTCTCTGTATTTGGACGGTTTTTCCTCTTATGCTGCTTAAAAAAGAGCCCTCCTGCCCACCCCTGGGTTAATACTAACCTTTATTTCTTCACCCGAAGCACAGCTGATCAGCTCCTCAGCTGTGTTTCAGGCTAAATTCTGAGACTGAGCATGTGCGGAAGTGAATTCACAGGAGGGAACGCGCGCATGTGAAACATCGCAATGCAAACCAGTGGCAAAGGTAAGTGGAACCCACCCCTGGCGTGTGTGCTTGTGCACGCGACCCTTCTGTGCATGTGCAGAAGCATCCTGGATAGGTGGGTGGAGCCTCCCACTGCCGGCGCTACTGGTTCTAAAAACTGGTCTGAAACGGGAGCAACCCACCGTTGGTGTGCTTGTTCTAACTCAGCAAACTTCTTCACCAAATGTAATATGGAATGTGTAAAAAAATGCACTGACAACTACATTTTTGGGAATTAAAGTCTACCTATCTTAAAGCTGTCAAAATTGAGAAACACTATTTTATTTAATCAAACAAAGGAAGAGAAGATTTTTGTAATACTCCAGTACTTTATCTGCCTGCAATTCTCCTTGAAAATTGGGGAAACAAATACATGAACAAACTAGGGCACCTTATTGTATTCATTGGTTTCATTTTAGAAAGAAGATTTTCAATTCAGTATTGAAAAACTCAGAGAGATGCTGCATTGAAAACAAAATTAAAATTATCCTAATGCATGACTTATGTGAATATTCAGAGTGTGCAATCACACAGTACCTTTATTATTCTTCATGACTGGTTAGAGCAATAGATTATAGTTATAATGTTATGACATTCTATTTTAGGCAGAACTGATTTTATTGAGCAATATTCATTTTGAGTTCCAGCTGATAATTAATACTGGACAGGGTACACAGTCTTTGTACAAAAGAAAAGTCCATTTGTGACTACCCTAAACTTATCCCCTTCAATAATTTAATTCAGAGTGCAGGTGATTTTATCACTGTTGTTAAGTTGTAGGGAAATTATTGAAAATGAGAAAAATTTCAGATACTTAAAATCATAAAGGAATCCAGAATAAGGTTCCAAACTATTTATCTCCAATTCCATTGCACTGAAATTCCTTGAGATTATTAGCCGTAACAAGTAAAAAACCAATGGTTAAAAACAATTAATTGGTTTTATTGTACTAAAAAACCTGTCATACAAAACATATTTATGAAAGATATTAAACTCAGTTGAGCTTAACTCTTTGAGTCAAGATACTCCTGGAAATATATGCTTTGAAATATCCACAACATTGCAGAACTACAGAAATCATAAATATGTGAACACTAAAATATTATGTTGATGAATAACTTTTTGCATTCTTTCTTGCACAAACAAAATTAAATACCAATAAGGTACTTTTTCTTTCCCACCTCCAGTGTTCTATAATTAAATATATCATGTTGGCTTCTTTTCTGATTAATGGACTCCAAAATAATAATGAAAAATTATGTTTACCATATTGATCACACCTGACATTTCAAGCCACAAACAATACAGTACATTTTTCCCCCTATGGCGAAAATGCATTTGCACCATTGAATTCATGAACAGAATGAATAGCCAGGTAAAGCTAGCATTTGTGCATGAAAATACAATTCATATTTATGTTGCAGACAAATTTTTAAATGATTTTTTTCTTTTTTCACCTTTTAGGTGACCCTTTGATCTCAGCCATTAAATATTTAAGCATTAACAGAAA
>JANHGD010000786.1:62745-75272 GCA_027560375.1 Imantodes cenchoa
TGTTTTGTTTTGTTTTGTTTTGTTTTGTTTTGTTTTGTTTTGTTTTGTTTTGTTTTGTTTTGTTTTGTTTTGTTCTGGTTCCTGTTCCTGTTCCTGTTCCTGTTCCTGTTCCTGTTCTATTCAGCATTCCTAGAATCTACCGGTATTCAGATTCAGTTCTATATAATACTATGGTCAAAATACAATTAAAGCTTGTTTTTTTAATTGAAACAAAGTAAACATCAAAGATAAAAACAAACATACAAGAAGGACAGACTTGGGAGCAGCCATATATAATGTCCATTAAATGTTTTTTTTAATAGGATTTCAAAGTCTGAGATACCACAGACTGGATGTAGGGAGGGGAGGTTGTTATTTAATAGTGATACTATGATATTTAGCCAGCAGTGATCCCTTGCAAAACATGTATATGCATGCGTATTTGTTCTTTTTTTCCAGCTTCAATGTTTCCAGAGTTGATGGGCTGTGCAAATCTGGGGGTGGGGGGGAACCACACATAAAGAACAAATATATATAATAAAAGGAAATAAGCATTGTATAATGATGCCTTCATGAATATACCAACTTATATTCAATATATAAATAAATACGGAATATTATTACTGTATTCTATATCTAAATGGAAAGGAGGAGGTTTATTAGAGAACCAATCTGGTTTTGTGGTATAGTCCAAGATACACTAAAAAATAGTAAAAGACAAATCATAACACAAGACTTCAGTTAGTAATTCTGCTAAAAGTGCTATGTTCCATTGAATTCATGGAAACAAATATCTCTGCCAAAGTATGCAAACAGATAGGATGAAAAAAGTTTATAAAACATTCAGGGTATTTGGAGAATAACCAAATTTTTAGCTGTTACTTCTTAATTTTACAGTTTTAAGAATCAAGTATACAGTTTGGTAGTTTTCCTCAACTTCAGGAAACAGGTTGGTGTTAGAGTATTCTTTTCCAGTTTAGAGTCATGAATAGCACAGTAGCCTATCTGGAGCTAAATAATCTCTGAAACGCTTATTTTTAAAAAATAATTTTTATTAAAGAATTTTACATATGTAAATACACTTGAAGAAAAAGATATAGTAAATACATAATTAAGCCATAAGCCACAAAATCAAAAGTTAGTTTGGCATCTCAGCAAGTCATGTTAATTTCACCAATCATTCTTCTTACATAGTGTACTGCCGATTTTTTTTCCTGGAGGGTGACCTTAATTGTGAAATATAAAACCAATTACTATTAGTCCTATAATTTCCAATCTTCAGAAGTATCTTTCAGATGAACTTGTTTTCTTTCCTCTGCACTACACAGGCACAGTGACTTTGAATATGGCCTTCAGTACAAGGCTATTCAGGTTGGCCATAATGAAAGCTTATCAGGTAGCCATAGATAAAGTCTTCAACTGTTAGGGATTATGAGATTTGAAAAATAATGTGCTGGACTATGCTTTTTAATTAAATTCAAAAAGTGTACTAGACATCTTTACCCTTTTAAAAACAAGCTATATCCCAGACTTGTCTAACCATCCCCTTAGATTTGTGGTATCTCTGTAAGAATAATCAATTCTAGGGCAAACCCCATAAACTACAAACTTCAAGGTCCTTTTCCAAAAAACATTGAAAATCATCCTGTGGAATTATGGGTAGTAACTCCACTAAAAGTGGTAATGATTTCAATCAGAATGTAAAAGTGAACCATCTAAATGATGATTCACCTCAGTTTATCTTTATTACACCTCCATGTCTATCACTGCACTTGAGAGACCCTAGGTTTACTTATAAAATTCTTAGAAATCAATCTGGGCCTTTTCTAATGAGTTATATTCTTTGTGCATAGTTGAGTAGCATAAAGAAGTTTGACTTATATTGCCATAATTATAATTGTGGACAAAACAGCTCTACAGAGAACCATTAAAACTGTCCAGAATTTCATTGGGCTCCAGCTACCAGCCCTGGACGATATCTTCTCTCTGTTATAGGAAGTTGGACAACATTCTCAGAGACTCTTCTCATCCTGCTTACAATCTTTTTGGACTGTTGCCTTCTGGCAGAAGATACAGAACAATTAAAACTTGGACCACATGATTTCTGAATAGTTTTTATTCCAGAGCTATAATTGCTCTTAAGAATGAACTAAAGGGATCATCATCAGTGAGCTGTCCAACAGTATTACTTGGTCTGTTGTGCGGATGTTTGGGTAGTTCAGGATGGGGAATTTGTGGCGGGTGGGGGCATGTTTTTGGGATTGTTATATGTGTTGGGCCTGGTCTTTGGGCGTTACGTGAATTTCATTGTATGGGTACACTGTGTATATACGTACAATGGCAATAATAAAGTAATTAATATTGAACACTTTGTTGAACACCAGAAGAGATCCTATAAAATCCTAAAATTATGGTTATATTCTGATCATTTACAACTTACAACTATTCATTTAGCGACTGTTTGAATTTAGAACAGCACTGAAACAATGATGGATCTCCAGCTCTCACAGTTGTGAGTTGCAGCATCCCCATGGTCAGGTGATTGTGATTTGGGTGCTTGACAACTGGCATGTATTTGCAACATTCCAAGCTGACTTCTGACATGCAAAGTCAATGGGAGAACCCAAATTTGCTTAACAACAGTGGTAAAAAAGAGCCATAAAATCAGAGCGTGGTTAACAACGACATTGCTTAGTGAATTTTTAGCAGAAAGTTCTGCTCCCTATTGATAGTAAGTTAAGAGCTACCTATATAAATTTAGAATAGACCTGAAACGTTTTCAGAATCTGTACAGTGACTCCAAAATATTCACCATATTTCGTGTAATTATACCTTGCAAAGACAGTACCTTAAAAGCGAAAGATATTCTGACCATAATCATATTTAACCAACCTGTTCCTTTTTAGACATTTTCATTAGTGTGAATCTATTTTAAATTCAAGGCATTTCATGCTTTAGTTTGTAGAATATTCTAGACCATTTGGGAAAATGAGAGGATAAACATGGAGTAATGGGTTGAATTCTGTTTTGATATTGTTGTCATAGCTGTCAGAGTAAAAATATTTGAAACCATACATCCATAGACTTGGAAAACTTCCAGTTCTGTGATGCACTAGTGCTTAGAATATTAAATGCTGCTACTCATGGTTTTTTTCCTCACTAATAAGGTTTCTAGAAATACAACCACATTAAGAATTTATTTTGGGAAATTTCACCACTTGTTAGGATGTATTACTGGCTGTATACCTTAGGTCACGGGTGTCAAACTCAATCGCGTCACGTGACATATAATGACGTATCATGATGGTTTTTGCCCTTGGAGAGCCGGAGTGGGCGTTGCCTGCACGTGATGCATCCGGCCCACAGGCCACCAGTTTGATAGGTCTGCCTTAGGAATTTTGGTATCAGAATTCCAAACCCTCTGCTCTGAGCTACATTTAAAATCCTAAATAAGATACAGACAAATATTGGACAAAATGAAATATAAGATTTTTAAAACTACTTCACTCAGAACAAACACAGATGATGTCCTTTATTTTTTACAGTATATGCAATAACAGAAGAAATAAAGCCATGGTGCAACTTCATATTTGGCACCACTTTCACTTCAACTATTTAGTTTCCAAAATGTTCCAGAAGAACCAGGTCATAAATTATCTCAGGAAGTGGATCACTCTTGCTATAAAGAATGAGTAGTTCTCATGAGGGCAGCTGCATAATCCATGGTTACTTCTGCAAGCTAGAACCTGCATAATACTAAAAGGCTCATCTGTCCTAAAAACCAGTAGGCTGTCTTCATTTGCAGACTTTCAGGCCCTTTTATTACTTGACCTTCATAGTTTCACTAGGTTTTTCCCCCCCCTGTTCTATGAGACTGATTGTGACAGCTTCAATTCCTTCTAGGGAGCTATAGCAGGCTAAAGGAGCTCTGAAAGAACTCAAACTTGTTGCTGAACAGCAGAAGCTGTGAATGTTTAAAGATCTTGTGTACGGCTGGTGGGGAAGGAAAGGGGGATGGGTAACTTGTGGAGGGTAACAGATGTGTCCTATACTGTTAACGCGTGCCAGCTCTGTTCCTCTGCTCCTAACACCAGGTGCAACCATTGTTCTGGTAGGTCTCTATTCATCCAGTCTCGTCTGTTTTTCTGCTCTTTCTAGTGCATTGTTTTGGAAGGGAAATTAGCATTAAAAACCAATCCTAAACCTCCATGTCTCTCAACTGCAGGTGACTGTTATTGGCCCCAGCTGCTACTCTTGCGCTTGATTACTTCCATATGGGCTTGTAGTATCCCCTTACCAGTTACTCCAACCTGCAACACATACACTTTTTTTTTATCTGCAAAGAACAATATCCTGAAATCAATTAGACTACCCCATAGACTTCCCATCAGCCCATATTATAACTATAGTGAATCCATTACAAGTGAAGCTAATTATGCCCTCTTCTGCCCTATTTTTTTCTTCCCAAATGGGCAATAAAATTGACTAGTGAATGAATGCTCTGAAATAATGTTCTGTGAGGATTCTTGCTGATTTGAAAGAGTCTGCCAGCATTTCAATGATCTCTAGTGGAAAATATTTAGTCAATGAAGTCTTAATCCAGTTGAACCACTCCTATAAATGAGATGAACAGAATGATGCCATAAGATTAAAGTGATAGCATGTTGCACATTACTTTTCTAAATCTGGTTGAATATAGGCAAAATTTATAGTTTTTCTTTTAGTGTCAGTTTGCCTAGAAGGCCTCTGAGGTTCTTTCCAACCCCTTTGATTCTGTGATTCAAATTCTGACCAAATGTTTTCCTGTATAAGTATTGTTTAAGTGAATAGTAGCTTATTTCTGCTTATGCTTTAGTAACATCCACTGAAAGAAATTAAATCACAATCAACACATTCTTCTGCAAACCTACAGATGAATAATAATTTGTTGACTATGATTTAATATCAGTGGATTTTACTAAAGCATAAGCAGAAACAAGGTTTTTTTGTATTTATACCGAAACATTTCTAAGTTGGTGGAAATACTATTTTGAATAACTAAGAGGACATTTTATTTTTTTAAAAGCTAGAAGATAGGCAGTGTAATCTGAACAAGAAAATGCTGTAAATTTAGGACAGGTGTAGGCTAAATTTTAGATCAAAAGCTGTTCTTAAAATAATGGTGTCTTGGGATCACATGAGATGGAGTAACATAGTGAAGTAATTGAATGCAGCATTAAGATTTAAGGCCAATTTCTTTCCCTTACACATAAAGACTTTCTCCCCAATTTTGAAAAATTATGTTGTTACTTATCAGATTATTGTTGAATTTAAGGAGCATAACTTTGATGGCCTATGACAGGGGTGTCAAACTGGCAGCCCATGGGCAAGATGTGTCACACGCAGGTCACGCCCACCCTAGCTCCACAAAGGGGAAAAAAGTCATGATACATCATGTGATGGCAACGTGATGGCATGAGTTTGACACCTCTGGCCTATCAAGTCTGTTAAAAGTTTCTTGGGGTTGCATGCATCCCATAGGTTGCCCACTCTTCCATTAGTGTTTTTCAGGCAATAGTGAGATTGTTTTGTTATATTTAATAAGTAACATGTTTTTCAGGGCAGTACATCACAAGTTTTTTTTAAAAAATTATGTAGTTGGTCCATATATAGAAGCCTATTTTCCTGTAAATACAAATAAACTAACTTGTCTTATTCCACAAAATTGGGACATAAAAAACACTGTTGCTCAATAAATTATCACTTTACCTATGTATTTATTTTACAAATTTAAGTTTTCCTATAGAAAACTGAAACAATGAATCCATCTTATCATTGTCTAAATTTCCTGGGAAATTTTAGATTTCTACCTGTCCTAGAAATATGAAATTGAGTTTAATGTATTATGTACTCTTAGTAAATGCATCATTGCTATCCTTAAAATATACACTTGAAGAAACAAACACTTGAAGATGTTTCACTGAAGATGTTATTTTCAGAAGTAGCTTTCAAAATTGGGGCATAACTACCATATATGTCTCTGTGTATTTCATTAAAATTGTCTAACATTAGGCAGGGCAGAAGGAAGAATCCTTAATGTACTTTTTAGGAACAAATGTGTAAGGTTATATTTTTCAATGATTCTCCTTTAAAATCAAGGAAAATAGGTGTAAATATCTTAAATTTATCTAGCACAAGTAGCATTTCAGAATGTCTTTGAAATACATTCCTGAGAATATTTACTGAAATCAAGATTGCTGAAGACCCACATAGCATAATATAAATTGCCATGAATGATGGATTTTAAATAGTTTCCCAGGTGAAATTCCAAAATATATATGCATATTAATACTTCCTATAACAATGTGAATATCCTAGTGTTCGTAGAAAATAGAGCTATCGTACTTTAATTATTTCAAAATGTGTGATTGCATATTTAATGTGCATTAATGAATTTAATTGGCACATGTAAGATAAGGGTTCTCAGATTTTATCACATTCAGGCAGGTCCTGCCCAGTTACACATTTGGTTAGTATTATCAAAGATGCTACTGTTTGTTTAGTTCAAACCAGGCTTTTTTCCCCCTGGTATGAAACTATATATGCTGTGAGAATAATGTTGCTATCTATCCATGTTAATCAGCCTTTTCAACCTTAAGATGGGTGGACCAACTCCCAGAATTCCCCAGCCACATGGTTAGATGATTTAAATAGCCAGAACTAGATGATTAAAATAGACAATTCCAAGTGCTCATATATTAAGTTTCTGGATAGAATATTTCTCCCATTGATTTATGTTTGCTGAATATGTCATCAGTAAACATTATTTGAGATATGAGCATGATGCAGAATGTAAAATTATATGAAAATAATCTAACTAGGATTTATTTGGGGAGGGGTCTTTTAAGTGATATGATGAAATAGAAGATTATTTAATGGAATCTGGTTTTGTTTCTAGATCCATTAAGAGATTTGCATTTAATTAATGTGGCACATTAAGTGTTGTCAGTTGTGATTTTTGACCGGAAGATATGTAAGCTATCTAGGTTTTGGCAAAGCATTTGAAAAGGTAGGTGTATGAAGTGCATGGTTATGAGCAAAGCACTCCCCACCATCAATGATGAGACAGCTTCATCCTTTGGAAACTTCAGTCTTGCTGCTGAAAGGTGTCAGGTCTCAAGTTGAGTCCATGTGCATGGGTATTCATAAATAGGGCTATCACTGGAACTGACAGAAAAGTTAAGTAGCCCTACTTTGTTGTTGTACATGAGAAAGCTATGTTGTTGTACATGAGAAAGCTTGAGAAAGTATCTTTGTCAACTCTTCTAACAGATGTCTTCAAGTAGATGTTCTTGCAGTATCCCTTCAAAGCGCTTTGCCATATTAATAATTGTAGCACAAAATCTGTCCCTGATCCAAAAGTTGGTGTGAAGCATACCGTTCTCAACCCTGCCCCTCTTACATTTTTTAAATCCAGGTCATTCCTCTGATTCACTTATTTCCATGTTTTGAGCAAGACTTTGCTTGCAGTTGGCAAAATATGACTTACACAAACAAAAAAGGTGAACATTAGAATCTAGTAATTAATGGAGTAAAGATAGAGAGAGTGACAGCTTGTGGCACCTTCCCAGACTTCCGAATGGAAAATAATGTCCTACATTAATGAATGGTCTCTTTGAAAATAAGAAAAAGAAATGTGGCTTCTAGTATGTGTATTTTCATTCCAATCTTTTAAAAACTGTCTGGCGTTCATGCATGGAAATATTGATATCTGTCTTTATAGTCTGTTGCCCTGAAGTAATAGATGATATACATATAAAGTGTATTTGATACTCATTTTAAAATAATAAGCAAGTTCAACATACTTTTTATTCTGAAGGAAATATTTTTATATCCACCAATTCAGAGCGGTTGAGGCTGGGTCATGTGTATTACCAAAGTAATGTGTGTCTAGAACCAATCAGGCTGTCTGGGTACTTACATATATCATCTGCAAAATGTTTCCATCTTAGGAGATGCTGTGATTGCTGGGCATATTCCACAAAGGACCATGAACTCATGAATAAATTCTTTAATTCTTATAGCATTCTTATAGTACTGCAATATATCCTTGAAATGTTCTCTAAACCAAAATCGAATAAGTTTTGAGAGATCGATTAATTTTATTGTACAAGAATTTTTTTTCTGCAATGGAGACAAGGATAATATTTAAGCACACGTAAGAGTAGCCATTTTGGACAACAATAGGAATACATAATGGATATTAGTACTGACCTCTTAATCTTTGTAGTTTAAAAAAAAACCCTAAATGCTCACAATGTGACCGCGGTGGGTCAAAGGTTTCTACTCAAATTGTCTCCATACAGGAGAAATATGAAGCTGCTTTTATGGCAGCTAGCATTTTGCAGTTTCTCAAAGGGAACTGCATAATGGTGTCACAGACGAATGAAAATGGATGAGTATTGCTTTCTAGAAAGTATATCCCCATAGAAGGAATGACAACCGCTTCTTATTCTGCTATTGTATCAGATGTTTAGGCAGTTTATGGAAATATATTTGATATGGTCAAAGTTGTTGTAATGCAGACTGTTCTATATGTGTGTGTTTGTGTGCATGTAGATACATACACATACATACAGAAAGACAGATGGATAGATTCATACCCATGTTTTTTTTAAATTACAAAATATGCAGAATTTAAAAAGTAATTGAAATAAAATGAATGTTGCCTAATAATAAATCAGTTGAAGTCAGCTTTCACTTCAGTGTTTTAGAAAGTACTGAATTGTAGCTTAATGATTGTGGCTTTTGTTTAATGACGGTGGAGTTTGTCTAACTGCTGCAAAAAGGTTGTAAAAATCCTGATGATCCACTTTACCAGCATAACTTAATTCTGGGCTCAGTTATAGTCATAAGTCAAGGATGTCCTGTAGAACAGTGTTTCTCAACCTCAGCAATCTTAAAATGTGTGTATTTCAATTCTCAGAATTCTCCAGCCAGTGTTGAGAAACATTGATATAGAACACAGCTGTTATGTTCAACTGTAATACTTCAAAATACTAATCAAGAATCAAATATATAGATTATCAGTTTCCTTATATAGTGTAGTGCTTAACAATCTATTTCTCATGAATTGCAGTTTAATAGCATATTATATGGTATAGTGGCCTCTCAGAAAAACTAGGTGATTTATGTGTTTTGAACATACAGTAACATTATATTAATATAATATTGTTGCCTGCTGGTTAACCTGGCTGTGTGATAAAATGTAGGTATTATATTGCCACAGAATCGCACTCATAACGTGTAAGCATCGATAATAGGGAAGCAGTAAGGGAAGACCCCCATTATGGACTCCTTCCCATTTACAGGTAATCCCCGACTTACAACCATCCATTTAGTGACCGCTTGATGTTACCCAGGCCCTGTAAAAAAAGTGACTTGCAACCATTTTTCACACTTAACAAAACCACTGCTGTATCCCTTCAGCCACACAATCAAAATTCAAATTGGCTTGGCAATTGACTCCTATTTATGATGGTTCCAATGTCCCGACATCAAGCCATTACCATTTCTACCCTTCCCAGCTAGCTTCCAACAAGCAAAGTCAATGGGAGGTGGGGGGGGTGGAGTCAGATTCATTTAATGACTGAATGATTCACTTAACAACAGTGGCAAGAAATTTTGACACAAGGAGGCAAAACTCACCCAAAGTACCTTGCTTAACAAAATGAAAATTTTGGGTTGGATTGTGGCCATAAGTGGAGGGCAACCTGGCCTGGATTACAACTCCCATCAGGCACTTACTAGATTACGGTGGACTGGTTGAAGCCCACCCATCTTAAAAGTTGCCAAGCCTGAGAAAGAGGGTGGCTGAAAGAGGGAGGCTATTTCGGTTTTAAAAAGGAATTTATATACCCTAGAGGTCTCCAACCTTGGCAACTTTTAAGATTTGTGGACTTCAACAGAAGAATCCTCCCCTCCTCTGCTCGCAACAGAATACCTTATTCCACCAGACTTGAAATTTTGGGCTTAGACAGCCTAGAACTTCCTCATCTTCAAACAGACCTAAATGTAGTTCATAAAATCATCTGCCACAATGTCTTACATGGCAATGATTACTTCAGCTTCAACTGCAACAACACACGAGCACACAATCGATACAAACTCAATGTAAACTGCTCGAAACTCGACTGCAGAAAATACGACTTCAGCAACAGAGTGATCAATACCTGGAATGCACTACCTGACTCTGTGGTTTCTTCCCCAAACCCCAAAATCTTTAATCTTAGACTGTCTACAGTCGACCTCATCCCATTCCTAAGAGGTCTGGTAAGAGGTAAGGGGCATGCATAAGCGCACTATTGTGCCTACCGTCCCTGTCCTACTGTCCTATTTTACCTGCACCTACTTTGTTATTGTTTATGCTTATACCAATACCTACTCTCTTGTACATGTTTGACAACATTTTTTGTGGAGAACTTCTCCAATGCTTTATTTTTAATGAGGAGGATCATGGTAACTTGTGTGGGAAGGACTGCATGATAAGGCTTGCAGGTGGTTTGCCAAAATAACTTTCAGAAAGAGAAAAGAGGTTTCATGATGAAAGGAAGATGGCGGATTTCTGCAGGCAAACTTCACCAAGCTACCTCTGGATTCTGCTGTCTGTGGGATGGGGGACAGCAGGAGGATCAGGCCACGAAACTTGAACTCCTGAAAGAGAAGAAAAGAAACTTCAAAAGGAACAAGAATGACAGCATATCTAATGGAAACATATTGGATATTCTCACTTTGGGTCACAACACGGCTTGCATTGCTGAGCAATACTTTGACACTGATGAACATGTCTGTGATAGGTTTCATTCAGAGGAAATCTAGGAATTTGATGGAAACTTTTTGTGTTTGTATGTTGCCTCAGGAGAAGAGTAATCTTCTGGACAAATTGCATTGATGATAATATAGAATGAAAATGGTTGGAAGTAAATCCAGGCCTTCATAATTCACCTTACTAAGAGGCGATTTTCTATTTAGTTTGGGATAATGAAAATAGGAGGACTTCACTATAAGATATATACAGTTATCTCAAATGGTAAATGGGACATTATTTTCCTTTTACTGATACTACTTGTTGAAAGAGTCAGTCTGTCACTATTAAGGAGATTTACAAGGACCCTCCCATCAGAAAAAAACAGAAGAAGGTTTTGGTAAAATTGATGACACTTCTTTGCAGCGATTTACCCAGCTTACACTTATTTAAAAGAAAACAAAAAAATGAACATGGAAGCTAAACAAATGAAGACAGTCTCCAAAAGAAGGATGATATAATTTCTGGTGGACCATCTTAGAACATCCCCTTTAGAACATATCAATCTTTAGGTATATAATGGCAGAGATGGTATTCTGCTGGTTCGGACCGGTTCGGGAGAACTGATAGTGGCGACTGCGCTACCCAGATGTAATGCCATCCTATTTAGCCAAGTTTTTGAGATAGGGCACATGTGGGGAAGGTGTGCGAGTAAAGCACATGCGCAAGAAGATATGCACATGTGCAGAAGTGGTGTGTGTGAGCATAGCGAGAGCGTGCACATGCTCATATTTGCAAACCGGTAGAGAAGGTAAGCGAATACCACCCCTGCATAATTGTATGTGGGAATTAGCTTAGGAAACAGGAGGGAGAACTGCACACAGGTCAACAGACAAGAGGCAGCTAAGTCCTCAGAAGCAAACGGACGTAGCAAAGATAATCAGAAGGGACCCTCCCTTGTTTCCCTTGTTTCTTGGGCTATAAAGAAGAGATATACTTTCAGACTTGTTGAACTTTCTTAACTCTGAATTATTTTGCAGAGGGCTTCAAACAGGTGAGCTGCTGGGGATTCGCAGGGGTTCGGGAGAAGCTCTAGCTAGGATTCTGTGCAATTCGGAGAACCCCCAAATCCCACTCTTAGCTGGCTTCGCCCATCCCGTGCCCGCCCCTCTCAGGAGTTCCCACGCAGCCCATTTTGGATGCAGGTAAGTGCAGGGCATGCACGGGAAGCTTGGGGAGGGCGAAAAATGGGCCTACCAGAAGTTCGGGAAGTTCAGGAAGTTCAGAGGGCCTCTGAAGCCTGGGGAGGCCGTTTTCACCTCCCGGAGGCCTCCAGAGCCCAGGGAAGGCAAAAACGCTCCCACACACACACTGTGGTGCAGGAGGCCGGCTAGGCCATGCCCACCATGGCCACGCCCACCCAGCCACTGGGCAGAGAACCCTTTGCTAAAAATTTTGAAGCCCACCTCTTAGTATTAGGAACAAACCACTTCACTATTTATAAACTATTTTAAGTGGTGTTACGGTTGACAGATTACATTATCTTAATCTAGCCTTACCATAAATTTAGAGCTAATACTTCTTGGGGGTGTTTCTTGCCTGGACTACTTCATGAGGCTGACATCGAATATCAGAAGATTATTTCAGACTTTATGAACAAGGGTAGCCCACTATCTATTGCTTTACAGATTAACAGAGTTGGAAGGGACCTTTCAGGTCATCTAGTCCAACCCCCTGCCCAAGCAGGAGACCCTACATCTGCCTC
>JANHGD010000786.1:89151-100592 GCA_027560375.1 Imantodes cenchoa
CAAGCGTGCTCACGCGAGATTTCGGCTTCTGCGCATGCGCAGAAGCCAAAAAATTCCTCAAAAAATCGCGCCGTGACTCACGGCCTGGAGCCGATGGCTCCGGAGCTGTTGAGTCATTTTTGCTATTCTACCCCCACGCAGTGTGGACCGTGGGGGTAGGAAGACATAACTGACAGTAATGAAATAAAATGTCACATAACTGGCTGCTGCATCCGTTGCAAATGCATGCCAAACACACGAATCACAACTATGTAACCACAGAGATGCAGTGATGGCCTCAAATTGGATTTGATTTAAATTCTCCAGTGTAACGTTAGTGAACAGTCTGAATAAATGGTCAGTAAGCAAGGACTACATGCACTTGAACACATCCATGCAGCTTTCTTGGCAGTTGTAGGGATGGATTTTGCCATCGTTTCTTCCTCGGTTTGATTTGATTTGACTTTACATTCCAGGCTATAATCCTGAGACTCCCTGGTGGTTTCCCAGAAAAAATTCTAATGAAGTCTGGCCATGTTAGTTTTTGTATCCAGACAAAGATCTACCAGGTGCTGCAGTCTGCATTCAAATCATTTAAATACATGGAATTGCATGTTAGAATTCTGTTCCACAGTTGTGTATGTGCTATAGAATATGAATCTTCCAGTGGCATCATTGGAAAGGGTGGGATCAAAACATTAGCCCCATTTGTTCATAATTTAAAGGATTTTACAATTGGAAATAGAAACGGCTCCTCTTCCCACTCTTACCTTAACCTCTTTTTAAAAATTGTACAAATTCATCAGTTATTTTGCAGAATTTCAGCATTGTGATATTGATTCAAGAGCCGATGGGGGAATGCTTGTGGCCAACAGTCAATGGGTTGAGCATCTCTCCTAGTATGTTATAAAACAGACCTTTTCTAGTGTGGTTTTGTAAATAACAGGTTGCTTCATATCTTTTGTCTGTTATGTGACAAAACTTTTAATGAAGAACTGCTGTCATGTCTTATTACTATTGGAGAGAACCCAAACCACCCACCCATCCTTTATTTGCTGTATTTCTTCTTCTCAGAAATAGGGTCTGACAACTCTGGCAGAATCTGTGACTTAAACAGGTGTTTTGAATTTCCACATTTTAGGTGAAGGACAGTAAAAGTCAGCACTGTATACAGAAGAATTATTTTGCTAGTTAAGATCTTCACCTATTTTCACACTCTGACACTTCTTCCTATTTTCTAAATCCAATGAACAGATTGCCAACAGAAATTGTACAATAGCTGTTTGTTTGTTTATTTAACTTATACGCTACTCATCTCACTGAGGCAAATCTAGGCAAGTCTTACAGTCTTTCAATAAAATGTCATATAAAACATTAAAACAATAAAAGATCATAAATTTAAAATTCAGTTAAAATTCTTTTTTATTTGCATTTTGGTCATTCATTGAAATCCTGAGATTCCATTGTTCTTGACTTTGGGTCTTCCATTTTCCTGGCTTAGCTGTTCTTGTTTCTCTCTGGATAAATTTTTCTGCTATAGTAACCAAAATACCTCAGGTTGCTATAAATGCCTTCTTTAACTTTAATAGAAAGCACAGTTGCTTTATCATCTGCTTTTGCTGTATTACCCATTCTTAAAGTTATATTAGTTCATGATTCTGGGATGACTTCATGTTCTAGATCAGGGGTCCCCAACCCCTGGGCCATGGCGCACTATTGGGCTGTGAGCCGTTTAGAACCAGGCTGTGGAAGTGGCAGGTGAGTGCCCGGGCGCATTCCCACTTGCGAGCTTGCTGGCTGCTCACGCAGAACCATCCCCTCCGCCACTATCGGTCCACAAAGCTGGAAAGGTTGGGGAACTCTGTTCTAGATAACCTTGTCCATTAAACCTAAATTAATAACAAAAGGGCAAGAACTTCTCTATATCAAAGTTTTTCCTGACTATCAATTGTATAGGAGCTTCTAGGAAGCTACAAAACTTTATGGTTATTGATTGATTATTGACCTCCACATACTTTATATATGTATATATACTGTAATCACAAAGAAAGGATTTTGCACACATTAGCTTTTTGGCAGCCAAAATTTTTTCAAACTTTATATTTTTTTGGTAGGCAAAAGAGGAATAGGTTTGGAAATTGACGTAGCAGTGATTTAAACTCCGATTGAATAATCTGTTCTGGACTTTTGGTGTGAATGTAATGATGAATTCTTTTTGTTGTGATTTTTTTGTAATATTGTATTCAAGAGTTCAAAAAGAGAGGGATACTGGGATACTCAAACAGACTAATTATTTTAAAATAAATTAATTAGTCAACAGTCCTGACTGTTTTGCATTAGTTGGTATACATGCAGAAATCTGTAAAACCAAGAAATTGGCTACTACATGAAAACATTTCTTTATCTTACTATAATTACATCAGGCTAGTATATATGCAGTATGTTTTATTGTGGAAGAGTTATGGCTTGCAAGTGTATCTTATTCTAATTAAATTAGAAATAGTAGTAAGGTCTAGTGTACTAGGAAGAAACATATTTTCCTGTGTAGTTACTGAATAAACAATTAACTTGTTTATATACCAATAAAGACTACAATTTCCACCCATACTAAAATATGATTTAACCTCTCTCTTCATATTCAAATTGAAATTTTGCTTTATTCTTATTCTTAGTTTCTGCACAGGTTGTTGTGCCAATTACTAATGATAAGAAATAGAATCTATAACTTCATGTCTAAACTTCCGATTGGGCAATTCAGTCTGTCTGCTAGCGAGTACTGCTGAATTCCAACATTGTGCCAAGTGTTGAAGGTTGGTTGCAATGTGACTAACTGCTAAGATTTCCTGTGGGCCTTTTCACACCCATTGCTGAAAAAGCAGGTGGTTTGAAGTGAGGGCTCCCTCTGGGGTTTCACACTCCATGCACAACATGCACAAGTGAAAGACAGCCATCCGTTCTGTCCATCCTGAGTCCCCCCCCCTTAACAATGGGAGAACAGGGAGGGGGCAGAGAAGTTGAACACAGATGGATATGTTGGAAATCTGTCAATATAAGGAAATGCTGCAGCAGGGTCCCAGATTGCTTGGGAAGTAATTAAATGAGACAGACAACCATTTGTTTATTGAACAAATAACGTGTGGGTGTGCTGTTTAAGCAGATAAGGAGCATACATTTTGATAGGCAACAGTATAAGAACATTTCTTGCAACAGGTTGGTTAGCACAATGGATTTGGCATGCTCAAAATAGCTATAGGTGTTAGGTTCTTTTGACATTTTAGAAAAATGTTTCAATGTTTCAGTTGAATTCTTCACAGTTTCATATACAATTCTAGATTCCTCTATTTTATCATGTGTAAAATACCATTATTCTCTTCTGTGTTTTGTAAAGGATGCTTTATAGATAAATACTCCTTTACCAGCCTGTTATGACTGTTCATAACCACTTGAGAGTAATTCCCTCCTTTATTCTACCTTAACATCGCTAATATAATATTGGGAATGTTCAAAATGAACCTTATTGTTAGTAGCCTGGATCCATGGAAACATTTAATTTGTTTCCATTCATCCATTTATGAAGTTATCCTATTTGGTAATAGGAGGAAATAGATCACTGTTTTTTAAAACTGTCTTTTGAACTCATTGGGACACTTTTTATTAACAGAGTTACATATGATTATGTTGTTAAGAGCATTACACATAGATACTCTAGAAAAGGTGGATTTGTTGGATACTATTGAAATACATCTAACTGCAGACTACATTCATTTCTATAAGGTGAATTCTAACAATTTTCATCAAGTTGGTCTGCCTATATATTCCATTAGCTAAGAAAGGTCCATGACTACCGGTAGTGGATCCTGCGCTGATCAGGGGGGTGGACTAGATGAGCTTCAATGGCCCTTCCAGTTTTATATTCTGTAATGTGTTTGACCTGAACCAATTAGTTGGATTTAGTCTCTCTGCCTTTGTTATTCTTTCTCTCTCTTACATGGAGACACACAGACACACACACACAGACACAGACACACACACACACACACACACACTGGCTTGGAGATCAGATTCCTCAAAGAGCTGTTATGTAAGGATTATTGAAATATAATGTATAGAAGTGTTTTGAACTTTCTGAAGCACTGTATAAAAATATGATTCAAACTTGCTTTTTTTTCCTGTGCCCTACTTTTCTATTTTTTGCCAAGACTCACCAGACTATCCATTTCAGACAGAGATCTTTTTTTTTACTGTATTTTTTATTTCCCCCCCTCTACATTCCACTTTAGTTGCTGGTGAGAAGAGAGTATCAGTGATGCCAGGATCCCCTGTGGAAGTCAAGATACAGTCAAGGTCTTCTCCATCCAGTATGCCACCACTACCACCTGTCAACCCCAGTGGCCCCCGGCCTATTTCGTTTACCCCAGCAGCATGTAAGAATGTTGTAATTTGTATTTGAGACTATTATTCCTAAACTTTTTTTTTGTTTTTCTATATGAAAATAAATCCTTTTAAGAAACTTACTACAGGCCATTTCATTTTAATGTCAACAACGGTCAAATGGCAAGATGACGGATGCAGTGTTGCGATCCATGCTCTGCCTCTGTGTATATGACTGCAGGTGTTGATCTCTCCCACCACAAGTGTTGATGGCCAGAGGTTGGAAAGAGCTTTTTGAAATCTTTTTATTTTTAATCAACAATGAGTAGAAGCATTTTTCTCCAGCAGAATAACTTTTGGGAAAAGGCCATGCCTTTGTGTGATTTTGTCATACTCGTTGCCTGGAGAAAGGGACAGTAAGAAGACTAATGTTTTTCTCCTGGTGACATCCAGATTTGAAATATTTCATCATTTTTGGAGGACAGAACTCATAATTATCAAATAATAAATTTCCCAAAACTAAGTAAAAGTAAAGTAACTTTTTTGTGTGTTTAATTTTGAACTAAATGAGCATTGGTTCATATAGTCTAGCATTGCTAATTCTAAGAACAGGTAGTTCTCACATAACGACTAAAATCTCAAGTGTTGATCTTGCGCCCCACAAGTGTGTTCCAACCTTCACTCTTTTTTGCAGCTGCTGACAGGTGGCTTCTGCTCCATTCTCCTGATTTTTCAGAATACTCCTTCTAGCCTTTTGAAGTTCACAAGAATGGCACCCACCCTTGCAATATTTTGGAAGCCTTCTAAACAATTGTGAGAATAGCATCCTCTGAGAAGGAAACTTTCAAAGCAATGCAAGAGAAGATGCCATTCTGGGGATCACTTAGAAAGCGAGATGAAGCTTTCTGAATGAATGGGAGAAGATGCAGAAGCCCTCTGTCATCAGACAGAAGCTGCCTGTCAGAAGCTGCAGAAAAAGAGTGGAAGTAATCGGGGTGCTTCACATGCACCGGTGAGCCCCGTAACCAGCTGAGGCCTCTTAGGCCTGATCCGATCGAGAACAGTCCCAGGTTTCTGTAGCGGCAGGCAAGTTTGTGCATGTTGGTGAGCTGGGCGCCTGGTTGATGGAGGAAGAGATAAATGAGTGGGGTGTTGCAGCACCCCTGCAATCGTAAGGGCAGGTTGGACTGACAAGCACCCCAATTTTCATCATGTCACTGTGAGGGTATCACAGTAGCCTTAAATTTGGCCAGAGAATAAGTCCCTTCATTCAGCACTGTTACAGTTTTGAATGATTGCTGAATGGATGGTCATTAGTGAGGACTATCTGTACTTCATATTTTCCAGGGTCTTAGGAAAAAAAATATTCTTCAGCATTTGGCTAATTCATAATTAGAGACCAAGAATTCTAAATCCTGGATTTTCATATGTTTCTACTGTTATAAAAATATTCCAACAAAAAAGGAACACAGACAAACCACAAACAATAAATCTTACTTTTGAGATTCAGAGGTTTATTTTCATGAACAATTGAGAACATGAGAAAAAGCCATCATACATAATACGGTACAACTTACATTAATAATCCATTGCAATGAGGTTCAGAGATGGTAGCTAGGTCCGGCAAAGAATAGCTATGATCGGTGGCCATGATGTGGGACACGTCCCCTTCTTTTATACCCTCTTTCTTACAGTCCACAGCAGGTACATATTTTCTGCTACTTCATTTCCTTGTTCCTTCATACTAACCGTCAATTCAGCATCCAGACTGTCAATTCAGCATATACTTGTGTGTACATGTGAAATCTCTTATTCTCCATCATGAGTGGAGCCATCATTCAGGATGGGATGTCCTCGTCCACTCAGAATGAGGACCAAGTCTGCTACTTTTTGCTGGATCCGCCCTGCTGGGACCCAGTTTTGACTCGGTCCTCAGACTGGACAGACAACCTTTCTCTGTTACTTTCAGTTCCCTTATATCCTTAATATTTCTCGGTTCCTTAATTAAAAATAGTTCTAAAATTATCTATTTAGCAAGTACATGTTATAAATTCGTAGTAACTTAGCAGATTACAAATAATGTTCTATTCTTGGGCAATCATTCCTGTTCCTATTGTTAATACATAGCAATTTTGTTTAAACCTGCTATCTTCTTTTAGCCCTGCCTATCGAAGACACTAAGGTGGTCTTCTCACACTACCATTATTGAGCTAAGGTATCCCATCGAAAAGGTTTATTTTAAAATGTTAAACGTGACACATGCACACACACCCCAGATTGTCTTCCTTACAATACATTAGTCTCGCCATCTCAGAGAAGTTTTTTTCATTGGTGAATATAGCATATTTCTTCTTCATCATGCATCTTACATTTCCTCACTGTAGTATATAACGGGATGAATCATTCTCCCCCAACTTTGAATGGAGCTCCTTCACCTCCCCAGAGGTTCAGCAATGGTCCTGGGTCATCTTCCTCATCTTCACTGACGAATCAACAGCTCCCAGCTACCTGTGGGGCTCGTCAGCTGAGCAAACTGAAACGCTTTCTTACCACCCTTCAACAGTTTGGCAATGATATTTCACCAGAAATTGGAGAAAAGGTCCGGACTCTTGTTTTGGCATTAGTGGTGAGTATTAAAGCACCAAACTGCAGAAACAGTGGATTTATGTTTGATGTTTGTCAACCTCAGCTACTTTAAAAGGGGGAGACTGCAAATCCCAGAATTCTCAGCCAGCAGGCTAGCGAGAGAATTCTGGGAGTTGAAATCCATGCATCTTAAAGTAGCGGAGGTTGTCAAGCACTAGATTATGGCATTAGGGTTGGTAGGAAACTACTGTGCCTTATGTATATTACCAACTCTTCTCTATTATTTATCTTTGTAATTATGAGATGTTCAGTTTCCAATAACTGCTGTTATCATTTGGAGCATGGTGAAAACCTGTGTTTGCAGCAATCTAGTGCCAGCAGTGGGATCTGATTGCTAAAAATGTTAATGACTCTTGGCCCGCATTAATAAAATCATAATGTCCAGATCCATACTGTGTTGGCAGGCTCTTGCATCTCGATCCCAGTGAGCCAAATCACTGTAACTAATCGTAGTTCAGGGTGTCATGTTTAAAGATAGACATTAATAAATTGTAGTATGTCTAGAAAATTATAACAAGGAATGAGAGCAAATTGGAAAACAAGACTTACGAGAATTGTAAAAAAAGCAAAGTATATTCAGCCTTCAAGAGAAGATAAAGGAGGCATTTGGTAGCAGTTAAAAACATATAAAAGATGAAAATGGAACAGATTTGTTTTATTCTCTGATGGCAGGTTCAGAAATTGCAAGGTGGCAGATTTTAGTTAAGCATTAGGATAAGGTTGTTTTTTTTTAATGATGAAACTTTTTTTAAAGGTTGTAGGAAGTTTCCCTTTGTGGGAAGTATTAAAGACAGAGGGCAGACTTATCAATTTTTTTAGGAAAATTTTGGTTGTATCCAATTTTGAGAAGTAGTTGGTCTAGAACAGGGGTGTCAAACTCAAGGCCCAGGGCCTGGATCCGGCCTGTGGGGTGCTTAGATCTGGCCCACGGGGCCACCCATGAAGGACTGGCCCATGATACCTCTGACAGCAAAAACGGAGCTTACAAGGGCTGCAGGCAACCCTCCCGAGCTTCTGTTTTCGCTGGCAGAGAGTTGCAGGAGGTCATTGCAGCTGAAAACTGAGCTTGGAAGCCCATTTCCGTTGGCAGAGTGCTCAGGCCACCACAGGCACCCACGTGAGAGATGTTGAGCTGGCCGTGCCCACCCTTGCTACGCCCACCCCATCCCCCCAAGGTCAAAAACAACCCTGATGCAGCCCTCAATGAAAATGAGTTTGGCATCCCTGGTCTAGAAGATCCCCATAATGTACTTCGCAGCCCTACGATTCTGTCTTTAGCTTTTGCTTTTTACCCAGTTGATTTTTAAAAAATCCTGGCTTTAAGTATAATTTGTATTTTCAGATGAAAATGTTTTTTGTTACTTAACAGTGATGAAGGTGATAAGGATTACTACTACTTCCATAGAATATGTAAATCCAGATGCAAGTATAGGTTCAGGAAAATAAATTTAAAAACGGGGGAACTACAGATAGACCTCACTTAACAACTATTCTGCTTAGCAACTGTTTGACGTTACCATGTCACTGGAAAGGCAATTTTATGACTGGTCCTGGCATTTATGACTGTTACAGCATCCCCATAGTCATCTGATCAGGATTAGGGTACTTCAAGACTGGTGGGCATTTACAACCATCATAGCATTCCAGATGATCACTATTTGCATGCTTCACAGTTGATTTCCAACAAGCAGAATCAATGGAGAAGCTGGCAGTGTAATTGCAAGTCAAGGTCACATGAAATTTTGCTTAATGACCGCAGCAGGAATGAGGTCATAAGTCTATTGCAGTCATGTGTTTATAAACAAAGAGAGTTGCCAATTGTTATTTAATTCTGATCAGTTTCCTTTCTTTTTGCAGAATTCAACAGTGACAATAGAGGAATTTCATTGCAAGCTTCAGGAGGCTACGAATTTTCCTTTGCGTCCATTTGTAATTCCATTCCTAAAGGTAATCATTGTACCCTGTTGGTAAGTTTTCATGACACATTAGAATGATTTTATAATATCTCCCAAAGGATGCTTATGGAATACACAGATCTCTGTCTCTCTCTCTCTCTCTTTCTTTCTCTCTATATCACGCACACATATGGCCTTACTGTCTTCAACAGAACCTGTTCTAACAAGTAAACAGGAAAATAAACACCTAGAAGCAAACAAAGTAATAACCAAAAGCCAACATGGGTTTGTCAAAAACAGATCATACCAGACTAATCTTATTGCATTCTTTGACAAAGTGACAAAATTAGTGGACCACAGGAATACTGTTGATATAATTTCTTGGACTTCAGTAAGGCATTTGATAAAGTAGACCATAATCTACTACTAGATAAGGTAGAAAAATGTGGGTTAGACAGCATCACCACCACAAGCAGAAAAGAAAAACAAACTGAAATTCAGATTTCTTTTGTATCTGATAAGGTTGTTCATTTGGTCATCTGTCTCCAAGGGACAGAATATCTTGTTTATTTTTCCATAGAGCTACGTGAGGTTTAGCCTCTTTCTCGTCGTCCTCTCTAGAACAGGATGGCTGCTAATTATCATTCAGTTGATGACAAGTGTTATCTGTGCTAATGGAAGTCACATTATTTTGTCATAGTAGTCCTTAGGAAGATAAATACCATTTATAGCTGAGTGTTGTTTGTGTTCGGAGAACCTCTGTTTCAAACGTTTGGCTTGCTGCTTTGCCTAAAGAGTAACATCAACTTCTCCATAGCTTCAGAACCTAAATGGGTAACCATACCATTGTTTTGTAGGCCAACCTTCCTCTCCTCCAGAGGGAATTGTTGCACTGTGCTCGAGCAGCCAAGCAAACCCCTTCTCAGTATTTGGCCCAACATGAGCATATTCTTCTGAATACAAACACGGCATCCCCAGCAGACTCTTCAGAGTTACTAATGGAAGTAAATGGAAATGGAAAGAGACATAGTCCAGACAGGTAAGAGAATTCAAGTAACTCAGAAATTTGCCACTGGAGATATCAAGGCATACAGAGACAATTGTTGAGATGAGCAGTTATAAAAAATAAAACAAATAAATAGTTCTTATGCCTTCTTTTGGAAGGGTTTTTTCCTATGTCCTCTCTTAAAAGCTTGTTGCTGTATGTTTAAAAGTCCACTACTTGCCCAAAAGGCTATTCTCCACTCCTTTTCTGTTACCTTTTTCAGAAAAAAGGGAAGTAGTGAGGAAGGAAAAATAATGGGAAGGGGAAAAATGCTTAAAGCTTAGTAAGAGTTGGGAATTAAGATCTGGAGATAAACCAAATGTCCCAATGAGAGAATGGGATCTATAAGATGGGAATGGTAGAAATGAATATGTATGCAGAAGAAATGCACTGAAACCCATATATTCTTTATTCTTTTTTCCCCCCAAAGACAGAAAAATCCAGGTGGCAATGAGGAAATGTTTAACAGGCCAAACATATTTTAGATAGGCAGTTTTTAGCTAGATTATGGAAATGCCCTTATCTACAAGACATCATATTGTCTGGAGAACATGAAACTTTCTATATAAGCATTTTTTTCTGCTCTGAGAAGAGGATTTTTCATCAGTATAAACACAGACCTCTATATATCTAAACAAAAAAAATATTTTAGATAATTCTAATCAAACCAATTTATTTTAAGTGATTTAATCGGTGGGCTAATTGGTTATTCTAGTGTTTCACTTTTATTGTTGAACAGTGTGAATATGTATTAATGTTTTTCTGAGACTATACATCTTTTTTTTGGACTTTTAAAAATACCAGAACAAGCAATATATGTTAAACATATGTTACAAGCTTTTGATACTATAATAAATTTAATGCACTGTTGGTTTTCTGATTTACTTATTTTTTAACTGTCATTGTAACCAAGTAACACCTGAGTTGATAATTTTGATCCATTTGTTGTAAATAGCCATCGCATAGTATACTGCACAAATAAGACCACACTAAGAATACTGAATCCAGTTCTGATCACCATGATACAAAACAGATGTAGTGTGTGTGTAGAAAATGTGCAGAGAAGAGCAACAGAGATTATAAGAGGTCTGGTATATTTAGCCTAATGAAGAGAAGGCTCAGGGGTGACATGTTAGCCATCTTCCAATACTTGGAGGGCTTTCACAGGGAAGAGGGGGTTGATTTATTTTCCAAAGCATCTGAGGACAGGATAAGGAACAAGCTAGTCAGAGAGAGAGATTTGGAACAAAGAAACTTTCTGATAGTAAGAACAATTAGTCAATGAAATAGCTTCCCTTCCAGAGTTGTGGGTTCTCCATCGCTGATTGTTTTCAGGAAAAGATGGACAATTGTTTGTCCGGCATGGCATAAGGATTCCTGCCTCAGCAGGAAGTTGGACTAGAAGTAATAGTACTTAGACTTATATATCGCTTCATAATGCTTTACAGCCCTCTCTAAGCGGTTTACAGAATCAGCATATTGCCCCCAACAATCTGGGTCCTCAT
>JANHGD010000789.1:74273-92740 GCA_027560375.1 Imantodes cenchoa
GTGTTTGACCTTGGGGGGGGGGCAGAGTGGGCATGGCCAAGGTGGGTGTGGCTAGCTTGATGTCATTCATGTCAGGGGCAACTACGGTGGCCCAAGCACTCTGCCAGCAAAAATGGGCTCCCAAGCTCGCAACGGCTTCCTGCAATCCTCTACCAGTGAAAACGGAGCTAAGCTAGATCTAAGCAGGCTAGATCTAAGCACCCCATGGACTGAATACAGCCCGCAGGCCTTGAGATTGACAGCCCTGCCTTAGCATAAATGAACAGCACATGGGGAGCTTTTGTTGAAACTGAAATTAGATAAGTAGGTTAAATAGGTAAAAGGCTTTTATATTAGGCCAAAGGTTCTCAGCATGTGGTCTGCTGATTCCTGGTGATGGTGTCAAAGCCTTGAAGAAATGTTATGATTTAAATCTTCAGTTAAGTCTTGAGGTCTGGAATCCATAGCCACAAAAAGTATTTAAAGGTAGTCCATAGTGAAAAAAAGGTTGAGAGCCATTGGTATACATACTCCTCGGCTTACAATCATTTGCTTAGTGGCTATTACAAGTTATGACACAGCTCCCCCCCCCCCCCCAATATATACCGATGCCTCTTAATGTTTCTAGGCTGCATTGCTCGTTCCTGGAAGTGGGTGCCATTTTTGGAGTGGTTGTAATGAGTTGTGGCTACTTTGAAAATGTTACCCACTGCCAGATGCAGCCATGTGGCTTAGAGATAGAAATGTTTCACTTTCTATCTACCTCCAGGGATGCAAAGGGCAGAGCTACCTGCCCTCCTTCCCCAATGGATTCTTCCAAAGATAAGTGAGTGATCAGAAGTGGAGAGAGAGAAGTAGGCTCAAGGCCTGGAGGAAGCCCAAGAGGCAGGAAGGTGGTGGTAGAGACCTTGGGAGGGGTGAGGAGATCTTGGGAGGCCTTGGGCAGGTGGATCTGAGCCTTTCCTAGTCCTCCCAGAACCTCCCATACTGCAGAAGTAGCCTGTACTACACTTAATGACCTGCATGGTCACTTAATAATCATATCAAAGAGAGCAAGGGTGGAGATGATTAAACGAGGCAATCAGAGGTCATCTTGCTTAATGACTGCCACAATTTGCAAATGCAATGGGGAAGCTTCATTACAGTCATAAATTGAGGGGTATCTGTATTCTTATCTGTGCCATGAATTTGCATTGGACAATGCTTCAAATGACATATGCTATGCTGCCAATAATACACCCACACACCCAACAATTTTTTGCCACAGTAAACCAAGTATTTATTATATTAGTAAAGCCTTTACTAGGGCAATCCTAAACATGTTGCAAACTGCAACATTATATCCAGAGAATAAAAAATGAAACCTTACTGTACAGATAGTCCAGAAACATAATACACAATTACAAAATGATCCAATTAGCCAAGGTCCAAAGTTCAGTCAGGTAATCCAAAACAGCATATAGAAAAAAAACACAATACATGCAGACATAGATAAGGTGAATATTAATTGCCACAAAGAACTAATTAAGCTTTACTGTAAATAGTTTCTACTAGCAATTTTACCTTACTTATCTTGGGCTTTAAATCAGATGATTCAGCCTGCACCTGTGTTTCCATTACCAGACTACCAGATCTGGGCTGTAAAGCAATAATCAGTTTGGTTGATTCCAACTCTTTGTGGTTTACTAGGTCAAGGGTCAGCACACTTTTTCTATAAAGATCCAGGTACTGTACCTTCCATATCTCTGGTAGGTGTTGAGCCAAGGAGTGGGGCAGCCATTGGATGATGAAGGCACACCATCAAGGAGGCAACTAATAGGCTATCACCACCAACAAAGATATTCCATCCTTGCTTTTTGCTCCTTACCTCTCCCAAAACCTGGTTAAGGCTAAAATAAAATAATCTGCTGCCTGATCACTTATTTTTAGCTTGCAGGCTGAACAAAAACAGATGATGGTCTAGATTTGGTCTGCAGGCCAAACAGCCCTGCCCTAGATTACTACCAGATATCAGTAAGAGATATTCTTAAATTCTTTACTCGTTGTTAGTCCCTATGTTTGATGAATAATATGATGGATATTCTCTGACATTTGCATTCCTCTGCTATAATTATTGTTTAGGCATAGAAAAGAAAGAGATTAGTCAGTGGTCTCTAGTAACAGTGGTGTCTAGTAACTAATCTGTGAAACAATTTCTGTAAATTTTAATTTTTAAATCTGGATTTTGAAGTTCTATCTTTTGCCTCCTTCTTGTTATCTCCATTTTAAACGAAGTGCAGAGGGAATATTTTTAAAAAATTATTCAGACAAAAGCTATCCAGGTGACCTTTTCAAGGTTACCTGAAGGTATACACTTTTCATTTGTATTATGCAAAGTTTTTTTTTAAAAAATACAGTTCATTTCTTTGGGAGCTTTCCCATTATACCCTACAATCTGTTGTTTTAACTGAAATTTTAATTCGTCCAAATTCAATGATGTGCCCTTAGATCTCACATTCAGATAGAATCTTCTCACCATAAGGAGTCTTGAATCTGAATTCAGTATCTGCTTTCCTTCTCTATCTCTGAGGTATTTGTCCCCAGCCTGAATCTCACATCTGTAAAAAAAAACCAAACAGTTTTATAAAGCTATTGTCATGACAAAGAAGGAATAGACAATGCTGACACACACAAACGAACCATGCATGTTGAAGTGCCCATATTATGAAGTTCTGCACCTGAGTAATCTTAACATCACTGAGGTCATATACAACTGAAGTGCTGATTGTGCTTAAATGTATTCACTTACTAGACATTTATTGCCTCCTAATTTACTGCTTATATTTCTAACCAAGTTGACATCCCTCAAACTCTGGGTCTATTGTCAATAAACTGGTTCTCTTTTTATCTGTCTGCCCCTGCTGAGATAGGAATTTGAATGAATTATACCACAAGAAGGCTGTCAGCCTTCTCTTCATGCTGCAGGATTTTGCTATATTGGGGCTACTGTGTCAACCTGTTTTGTTTAAGGGTTTTGTATTTTTCTCAAGCAATTATTCTTTTAAAAAAATGTAGTTCTGTTTTCTACTCTCTAAACTAGCAGTCCTGCTGAGCATCTTTTATATTAAAGTTTTGATTAAAACAGGCAATTTCCCTGTTTTTAAAAATCACATTTTTTCTTTTTTCAATTAGCACAGTTTAAAAAATAATAATCTGCAAGGATTTTATATTGGGCTGTATATTTCAAGGTAGTGTTTTTATATTTGTTATAAATTTGCATGTATATAACATGCCTTTTAGCTGCTCTGTAAATGTCATGTATTGGGAACTTTGAAAGATACTTGTAATTTTGTATGGGGAATCCAATAGACCAATTGTGATTAAAAATATTTTCCTCTATAGAATAGTGAACCTTGCTTGTCAGCACATCTCTTGTTTCCTCTTCATCTAATAAGCTAGCTAGGGCAGTGCTGCAAAAGGACATTATAATATTAACAATGCTGCTGGAAAGCTCTCTGCTTTAGAATGAATTAACTTTAGCTGCAGTGCAGAAAAACACCCAGTAAAATGGCTTTAGCTCTGAATAGTAAATTTAACCCTTTAGATACAGTATTGTAATATCAATGCTTCAACAGTACTCTGCAATCCACTGTTTAACAATATAAAAATTGTAAAATAAAAAGAACTTCAGAAAATTTTCTCATTTTTAAAAATGTCCTTGGCATTAAAGAGGTTTTAAATAGAGATGATTATTTGAAGATTTGCACAGATATGGTTCTCCAGAGTTCTGAATCCAAATAGTCTCTTCTTTGAAATCCTTTCTCTGAAATTGTTTTTTTTTAATTGTATGGACCATGGAGAGATTAACAGAATTCATACAAGAATATAAAAAGCAAAGTAGAAGATAAACAATTACTCATAAAGCACAAATAATAGGAAGAAAAAAAATCCTTTTGGTAACAATCCCTTTCCATTTATTTCCCCAGTCATTAACTACTACCTAAATATTTGTGCTGTACTTCAAATGTTAAACACTGAAGGTTATTGAGAGTGTCTATTTAAGTAATTTCATCTATTGTTTTTATTGCTCTCGTAATTCTTTTCCTAAGACTCATATTTCAAATGTCTGAAATTATCTTGCTTTGTGATGTATCATATATAAGGGAGGCATTTCTGTTTGAATATTATTTATCTTATATTATGAAAATGTATTGTCAGTTTTGCCACAGCAAAACTCCAATTTTGGCCTTCTGATTTTGTATCAACTGCAACTTTCAATTTTACAATGTTGTGCCAGGTTTATTTTTGTAGCTGTCAATAAATATCATACTAAATTGTGATACTTTTCATTTATGTTGTCTGGAATTATTCCCAATTAAAATATTTGTGGTTTCAGTTCAAAAGTTATTTTTCAAATGTTCTGAATTAGTTACGATATACATTCTTCCAATTTATGACCACCATATGTAGTATGATGTTCCTCCATTATTGTAACATTTCCAACATTTGTTATATGATTTCTTGGTAATCATTGATAGTGTTGTATTGCATCTGTATAATGTTTTATACCATTTTTCTCTCAAAGATTTCTTTTTTTAACTTTTCCATATTTTTTCAATAGTTTTACTTCTTTTAAGCTTTGCATCTATTTTATTCTCCCCTCCCTCTCTCTCTCTCTCTCACACACACACATGCACACATGCACCCACACACACACTTATTTTGTTCTATCTCACTATCTGATTCCATAACAGTTTACATATATGTCCTAGCAGATTATCATGGTTTAATATGAATGTTTCGAATTCTATCATCTTTCTCAAGGTTCATTCTTTTCTCCAATTTATAAGTACAACAGTCATGTTGAATTCCTATCATCATTATCAGGGCTGACTGTGACTTGGTGTGTGTTCTGAATCTAGATGTACCATATTGGCATATATGATTATTTTTAAAAAAATTGCAGTTGTCTTAAAGTAAAAGTAAAGTAAAGTAAAATGCATTTGACGGTGATACTACTGGTGAAATCAGCAAAGTTATTTTTAGAATATTCTAAAAATATCAATTTTTTCAAACAATGTTTATCTTAAAATATGTCCTTTTACATTCTTTTCTTCTTTTGCTTCTTTATATAATAAATGCCCATTAAGTCCATTACATCATCTAGATTACATTTCGTTTTGTTTTCATCTCCCTGAGAATTTTGAATCAAATTATTTATTTTCCTATGGCCAGAGTGGTCACTATTCTATTCCAATCAAAGAAATAAAACTGAATGTGACCTGAGGTAATTACTATACAATGAACCTATGGAGTATTCCTGTGTTGATACTTCAAGTTTCCAATTTGAAATTACTGATCTATTGATCTTTCAGCAAAAGCGTAACATTGGGCTTTAAAAATCCCATGACAATTAAAAATTCAAATAATTCTTCAGGTCTTGTTTGAGATGACTTGTCTAAGACTTCAGAATAATATCCACTTGTGTGACTAATCATCAGTACAGTCAGATAGTGGGCTACCTGTCCTTCTTTTCTATAATCTTGTACTATCTTTCCACTGCTATTTGATTAAAAAGGCCCGCTAAGTGATAACACTTTTAGACTGTCTTAGCTTTTTCACATTTTAATTTGATACAATATTTCCCCTAGCCTTATTTCATACTAATTTCAATTTTCATGGTAATCTGGAGATAGTAATTTACTTACTTTCTTTTTTTTTGTAATCTTGTAATCAGATATAATCTGTATATCAAGTACTCAAGAAGGTGAAAGTGTTGTGTTCCTACTTGATCTGTACTATATTATTAAATTTTATTTGGTCAAATTCATTCAAGCAGAAGGTATTTTGAAAAATGTATTGTGCAGGATGAGGTAAAAGAAATTTCTCTTTAATGCTTATTTGTTTAATACACAAACAACAACAAATTCATTTTCTTTCTTTCCCATTCATCTCAATCTTTTTACCAGATGCAGGCAGATCTGAGGGTCTGGTACTTAGATATCTGACTTGTTATTCTACTTGTAATGTTTATTCTGTACAATACATGCATTAAGAAGAAGTGGGGCATTCTGTGAGACACTGTGTCAGAGTTATTTATCAATTTAATCTGCAATTCTAAGGCTGCAAGTTTAGGCTGAGTTATCTATTTTATTTAATATTTCAATTTCCATGAATTTAGTGCTCAATGGGGCAGCCAGCCAAAATTCTAACAAAATGTGATAGGTAGAAAGTATAAAACAACAGCAGAAATACCACTTCAAAGATCTGGTTGATGTGGAGGGTCTCGACTCCTTTCCAGAAGACCAAAAGGTTAGGAAGATAGGAAGCACAGTTCCCATGGGAATTGCACTGTGAAAAACACAGGTAATGGGCTTTTATCATACATTCAACAAGTAGACCTGTGAAACAGGGGGAAGTGTCAGAAGCTCTCCTTTTGATTTTAGTCCCAGGAAGGCCACCTAAACCCTTAAAGATTTTAGTAATTAAAACCAACAATTTGAACAGTGCTCAGAAAGCAACTGGCAATCAGTATTTCAATATGGTCATAATAAAATATCGGCAGTGGGTACCAATTAGCAACTTACCTTCTACATCTTGTACCTGGTGAGATGCCAAAAACTCTATGTACCTGATATCTTCTCCACCACATAGAAGGAACGAAAGATACTAGAGAGCTGTAAAGACCAAAGCTTTTCTACAATGCTATATGTTTCCGACTTGGGTTAAAATGTAATCTGGACTAGTCTAACCATGTCTCTCTCACTAATTTCAGAAAAAAATAGCACCAAAAACAAAAAGGAAAACTCAACACAGGATAGGAGAGCAAGATGTGACCATATCTTCTGCATTGTGATCTATTGCTAGTTTGATTCTTTAAATTCTTTAATGAATTATTTGAAGCCTAAAGTGTTGGTACAATCCATGGCCATCACCCATTGAGAGATAATTTGGATAACTACAGAAAGAGGACACATGAGCCTGGGGCTAAAAATGTAGATTTAATTAAAAGAAAATGCTTTAACACAAAGCAGTTAATTTTCTCTTTAAAATTAAAGACTGCACTGGTAAAAAAAATCTACAAAATTAATGAACATTTTCAGTGGATCCAATCCAACTATATTACATATCATAAAGTGGTATGAGCATATTACAGTTACCGAACATGAAATCAAGAATGTTAGGAAATTATCTCAACCCACAATATTCCCTATTTTAAAAATTGAGAAACTTGCCCATGTTTAGTCTTAAGAAACTGTATACATCTCCAAACCTTATTACAGTGTTGTTATAAAAATGTTCAAAGAGCACACTAGAAAAAAAACTAAAGACAGATGGTTGTTTACAATATGCATCACTGCTGCCAATAAATATTTTTATTACCATGGTTGCAACAATAAATACTATTGGAATGATGCTTGTAAAGATAAGGGAATTAAAAATGCTCGAGAAAGCGTATTGCTTATATTATGTGAATAGCTACATGTAATTTGTGTGTTGACTTACTGAATCAGAGCAAAGATCTATTTAGTTCAGTATCTTGAAATTGATCTTGGTATGGAACTCAGACAAAAGAGTAAGATTTTCTTTCCCCCAATGCTTACATATAGCATTTGATTATCAGATGTATGCTGCCTCTTAATCGAGAAAGGATTTAATTAAAAAATAATACTTTTTGAAAATCTGCTTAGTGTAGTACATCTAAATATGATTTGTTATACTACAAATGTTAATATTGATTGCAATGGCTGAAGGAAAGAAACTATCTCCTCTCCTGAAAGCAAAAACAATGATTCAATGTATTGTTGAAATTCCCAATGGATTGCCATTATCAAGGATGGAAAACAAAACGATGGAGTGTCACAGGTCAATTTGAAGAGTAGTTTTGGAAGAAGAGTTGGAAAGCAGAGATGACAAGGTTAGAATAGGAAAGGTAGAAGAGATGGAAATAGAGAAATGAGCAGAAAATTAAAAATATGGAACAAGAGATTGCAGAGATGATGATGGAGAGAAGTGAACAGAAGAAAAAAGTGTGCTGGGGGGGATAGATGATAATGAAAATGAGAAGAAGTAGGTGCAGGAATGGGTAGCAGCTGAAGTAAGGTGAAGAGTTGGAAGCTGGAAGAAGAAATGGGAGGAAGGATAGGAATTAATGTTTTGGTAGGAGAAAAGTGGAGTAGTGTAAAGAGGTGTAAGGAAATTCTGGATGCAGCTGAATATTAGCGAAGGAAAGAATATTAAATGAAGGCAGATGGGGTGAGAGGAAAAAGAATGAAGTAGTTGAGAGATTGCTGTTACCAATCCAAGTTACCAATATCATGGTTAATAAGTGGGAATAACAATGGTTGTTGTCTTTTAAAGGACCAAATAGGATTGAGATCTAATATAAAGTAATGACCCTGGTTTCTGCTTCTATGAAAAGGTTTTTGGTGAGGAGAGCAGAAATGTAAAGTGGAGTGACTGACCTGAATGAACAGGTTTTCTATGTAATAAGCAGAGAGAAGTGGGGACTTTTACCATAAAGGGTGGGAAAACAGTGCAGCAAGTGAAGGATACAGGAAAACTTAGGAAGAGGTGGTGTTCCTAATGAGAGAAGACCTGGGAGAATTAGATTGAGAGAGATTGGTCTGCTTCACTTCACAGCTGAGGCTAAAGGGTAGGTGGATTACCATTATTCCCAGATAGAGGATGGCAGTGGTTGGGGAAGATACTGCTGTAGAAATTGGAGGGCTAAATAGTAATTGTAGTTTCGTAAAAAGATGGGCAGAGAGAGATATTATGGGACGTACAAGATACTGGAAGAGAAGAAGAGGCGAGGCCGGAAGAGGAGAGGAGAGCAGAGGAGAGGAGAGACTGCTGTTTCGGAGTCTGGTGATATAAATATGTGCAAATCTGGCATGTAAAAAGAGACTGAAACTCAATTCCAGAGGACAAAAGTAGAACATTCTCTGGTTCCATGGATATTCCAGCTATTTCTCTAGATAGAGTTGTACTGTCCCTGAAAAGCTCTCTTAAAAGCATAGCAGAGGTCTTCACAGCTACACGCCTCATCTTTTGGACATCTGTATATCATTTTTTAATTTCTTCCTATATTAAAGTATATCAAAGAGGTTCTATAATAATGTAACTAAGCCCTTTAGAATACCAGGCAGTGAAATTTTCCAGTGTGTTATCACTGATCAAAAGGTTAAAAACAATTTGTTTCAGAAAGGTTTGTGAATATTAAATAAAAACATACTTAAAATGGCTTGTTTTGGTTAATAAATGATTAGTATCACTACTAATAAATGGTTTGAAAATACTTTATCCTAAAACCGTGATGGCGAACCTATGGCACGTGTGCTTCAGGTGGCACACAGAGCCCTCTCTGCAGGCATGTGAGCAGCCACCCAGCTCAGTTCCACCACGCATGCGTGCGCGTCTCCTGCCAGCCAGCTGATTTTCAGCTATCTGCCATGCTTGTGCAGAGGGCGGGGCGCATGCAGGAAACATGTGCGCATGCACAAGGGAGTGGTGGGGTCACACATACATGTGTGGGGCGAGCAGGGGGGGGCATCCCCCGCGTGGCCCATTTTTAGTCCCAGGAGGCTGCCGGGAGGCCTACTAGGTCCAAAATGGGGTGGGGGTCACACATGCATGCACAGGGGAGCGCAGGGGAGGGTCACACACGTATACACAGGGGTAGAGGGAGTGAGGGGAGCTAGTGTCACATGTGCATTGCATTATGGGTGTCAACCCGCATTATGCCATCATAATCACTGTCCTATAAGTACATTATTTTTAATACACTAGTATATATCTTGAAATATTTTCTTTCTGTGCTTTATTGTGGGCTATAATTGTTAGCTATATTTATGTCTACAATGATGTCTAAAATGGTTCTGATTTTAAGAAGAGCAGATCTAATTGAAAATGACTCCTTCAGCAATATTATATATATATATATATTATTTCAAAAGAGCTTTTTCTTATAGTGAATAAAATGGATCACTTTGTAAAAGTAGGTAGTCAACATTCACTTAGAAACCAACTATTCAAAGATATAAATTTGCAGTGACAGTCATGTAATTCTGCAAGAAAGTTTGGATCTAGATTGTGAAACAATTAGATTATGTATTTTATTCCTTTTAGAACAGATGTGAGAATCTCCAGCCAGACCCTGCTACCACACATGAAGTTGCCCAGCCTTTTGATATTGTATCATTATAGTATTTATCATATTATTTGTAACACAGGCGGGGGATAAGGGAATAAAGGAGGAGGTTTTGGTGGGAAGGAGGGGAGAGAGAGGGAGTGCGAGAGGAGGAAGGAGGGTTTTTTTTCCCTGTAGGGAAAGATGGAAGGTAAGAATAGGAAGGGATGCCCGGGGAAAAGGAGAACCCGGACTCCAATGACCCTTATGGGGGTAGTGCTACATATTTATTTATGATATTTATGTAGCTCAGTTACCAGAGACTCTACACCATTTATTTGCAGTATATTAAAATAGCAATAATAAATAATATGTTTAAAATTTAAGTGACACGATTATTCTAAATATAGCAAATAATTGATGATATCTTTACCTTATACTGTCCAAAAGGGATTCCATGGAACTGTCCTATAGATTTGGGGGAGAAATCTCCAAGTATTATCTGGAATCTTTTGAGCCCATCAGACAGTTGAGGTGAACCAACTTGATTTGCCTTTCTTCTTGGTGGGGTAGCTGCCTCCAATTGACCTCATCATTGTGAGGCATTATTTGTCCATGACAAAAAAAAAATGACAAAAATATCTCACAGATTCAGATCATATCTCTGGTAAAGACAGTTCTAATATTTGGCCAGCAATGTGAATCAAACTAATAATGTTTTAAAACAAGCCCATGGTTGTCACGGCACCCAGAAACTGCTGAGATGCTTCTGTTTCCAGATATAAAGACTTTGCTAATAGATCTCATGTGAGGAATGAGAATCTGTCTTCTACAATTAGATTATGGACAAGTCTGTGTTTATTACAGACAAATCTGGCATTCCAAAGCATGAATCTTACTCCAAAGCACCTAACAATCTGGTTGTCTGGCTCTTGAGTTGACAACAGAGACCCTGAAGAAAAAGCTGGAACTAAAAGGATTTAAAAACAAAATTATGTTGGGCAGAAATATTTTTAGATAAATCTATTTTCACATCTGCATATCATGTCGGGGACCAAGTCAATGATATTGCTATCAATGATATTGCTGCCTCTATGTATGCTTGTCTAAGATCAAACCTATCAAATTACCAAGGAGATACAAAAAGATTGTATAAGTCAGCAACATTAACATCTACAGTAGGAGGAAATTCTACAACTGAACATAAGAACAATATATTATGATTAAAGATTGTATTTTAGTGCTTGGAAAAAAAAGTTTTCCTTCATGATCTTAAACCAGCGTTGGTCAATTCATGCCCAGGTGTTCATTTTGCCTATTCAACACCCTTCAGTCATCATTTATTGACCAAGTGTGTCTATTCTATTCTATTCTATTCTATTCTATCATAAAAATTCAACAGAAAAATAGGAAAATTTGGACATTATGATTTGGGTCTTTTCACAAAGTGTTTTTTTGGAGAGGGCATTTTAAGGGTGAGACTGGAAGCACACAGAATGCAATTACTGTAGTGAAATCAACTATTAAGCAAAAATAAAAAATATGGGGCCATAACCTCAAATTGACAGGAGGGAAATTCAAAAGTATTACTTGACAGAAAGAGTAGTGGAAGCTTGGAATCAACTTCCAGTAGAGGTAGTGGGGTCATTGGACTAAAATAATAATAATAATAAAAAGAAAACTATAAAATTAAGACAAATAAAAAGTAGAAAGTAATAATTAAAATAATAAATAAATGAAAACAAACAAACAAAAAACTCAAAGGACCGACTCGATAAACCACTGGGCCTTTTTCTACTGTAAATTTTCTCTGTGTCTATGTAACTGAGATTCCCCTGTATCCAGGATGTCTTCTTCTCAACTTAAACTAGTGTAGAACACTCCTTATCATGGATTGGTATTGGATACCTCGCACCGAAGGCAAGACCATTGATGTAAACTAGTATCTGGAATACATGTCATTGCAAATTAGTAAAAGAATAATCAGAATATATGACAGATCATGAAGCTTCTAAGTGGCTCAAGGCTAATCAGATTGCTGAATGTGCTAGTGTTTCACTTGAAGACTATAATGAAAAATTTAATTTTTTTCCACTTAACTTACATTCTGTAAAATTAACTGAGAAATTTGTCCTATGATACCATGTCTACTGTATATACCTTACTTTTATTTAATATAACTAATTTTAACATTGGGCTTCTTTAACAAAAGATTTTATGGGAGAAGACTTTTTTCAATCCTACTTGCAGTCTCACGATTCAAAAAATTTAAATAAAATGGAAAGATCCTAATCAATCTATGAATCTTCAAGTGTAGCTTTCTGTTTAATACTATATGTCACTTATACAGAATAACAATTATAGGAGGCTTTAAAGAATATCATTCAATGCAAAGTATTTCAAAAGTGCTTTAGAACAGATAATAAACAGAAAATGTTTTCTGGATAGAAAAATATGTTTTGATGATTGATAGCATTTTCAGAATTTGAAATGGATATGGATATGGTTCATGCTTTTAATGTTCATTTTCATTGACATGTCATGTCATAATGTATTTTAAAACTTTCCTTAAATATAAAGTATTTCTATTTGGTGGTAGCATTTGTGTTTAAATGTACTTTTGATTTTCCTCCTAAACTAGCTTAATCAGTGACATTTGTTAAAGTCTGAAAAGTCAGAGTATTTTCATTACAGTGCTCCTTGCTGTTTGAAACAGTATTGATTAAATATTAGTCTGTTTACAGATGAAAACATTAAAACATTAAATGGTTATAGATTATTTTCTGCCAGCCCATGATCATTGATCAAATTTTGTATCTGAGATGCTGGCAAATCTTTCTTTCAGTTCACTAAATAAGGTAGAAAATGTTTAGCTGTAAATATTTTCAGTTCAGAGTAGATCTATTTTGTTTCCACTTATGGCATTAGGGTGACCATATTGATTGAAAAAAATTCAGCTGCTTAATTTTGATTTGTTTCTATGATGGCTTCAAAACAATGCCAAAAAAATACAACTAGTGTATCATCCAGTAAGTGTATCATTACTAAAGCAACATTTCTAGCATATATTGGTAATGTATGTATTTTAAAATGTGATATAAACCTTCTAATATTAAATTAGATTTGAAAGAAGAGCATTGTTAACATGATTTTTTGATTAATATTTTTGGCAAAAAAGTATTTTCAGTAGTAATAAAAATGACAAAGTCAATAACTTTTTTCAACAGAAATCTATATATAAGTATTGCACACTTTGATCTTAACTTATTAGAAATTCTATTCTCCCAGTGTTTACAAACTTTGTCTAACATTTCCACATTATGAAAGATTTCATAAAATACATGAATATAATATTGTTGAGAGCTTGAGTAAACTTCAGGTGCCCTTTTGCCTTTTTAAAATATTTTGTCAACAGCCTTTATAAAAATGTGGGCTCACTTGGTGGAATTCATTATAGTTCTTCCACATTTACGAAGTGTGATTATGTTTGCCACTGTGCTTTCTGCATTAGGAAGCCTGAATGAGTTACTACTCCACAAATATGAACGGTGAGATTATATATAAAAGTTCCATTCTGCTTCCATTTTGTTTTTCATAAATTCTTTAAAAAAGAAAAGAAAAAATGCTGTGAAATATCAAAGCTGAGAGCTGGGATTTCAAGAGTCAAAATTTATAAAGGATACAACAAAAGTTTTCAAGAATATAGATAAAATAATAAAAACAATGCTGGTAAAATAAAGTAATAGTCTAACAATGGCAATTTAAGTATCGGATCATGAAACATTATTTCCCCTTATATCTACGTCATCCCAGACAGGTTTTCATGCATGAAGAGTTAATAGAATGATTCTCCTATAGGAACCTAGTCTTCATTCATTTGTTCTTTATAATTTAATGGTTTAGAAAAATGTGTATCCAATACATATCCTGAAAGTCTGTCTGGATAAAAATTTCAAATATTTTAGCAATAAATTAAACAAATCAATTAAACAGCCAGTAAAGTAACAATTAAATTAATAATTAAAATTAAAAATTGAGAACTTAAACAGCCCTGTATTACACAGACCCCAAACCTCAGTGCTCCAATACTACATATTCTACAGTAAAATCAATGAGCAGATATCAATACATCAATAGCCCTGCATCAGACTGTAGGTAAATGTTGAGTGAAGCATGGCAAGGTTCCATTCTATGCCCTGCAACTTTTATACCTATTTAGAAATGATTGGAGGAGGATTGGATGTGGATATCGCAAAGGTGCTTTTTCAGGAGCAAACTAGACTTTCTTGTTTTTTCTTTTGAAGATGTTTTGCTTCTCATCTAAGAAGCTTCTTCAGCTCTGACAGGTTAGTGGGGAATGGAAGGATTGGAAGGCTCTATCCTGTCAGAGCTGAAGAAGCTTCTTGGATGAGAAGCGAAACATCTTCAAAAGAAAGAAGGAAGTCCAGTTGCCTCCTTAAAAAGCACATTTGGGACAACCATGACAACCATGAGAAAATAGTATTTGCGGATGATACAGCAAGTGGGGGGAGGACCACATATTTTAGAGACACTATTCAGGAGGCTGTTGATGGTTGTATAAAAGTGCCCTATATTAAGTTTGTATCTATCATATTAAGTTTGTGGTAATTAAAGTTAATATTAAATTTTCTTTTGTCCTCTCTACTTCATTTACATATGTTAATCAGGACCTGCTATTTCTGTCATCAAATAATGCCTATGCACCAATTGCACATCTGTAGAGATTCTTGTAGGAGAAATGGAAAATAGTGATTTCCATACTGAAATAACCTCAGTATGGAAAGTACTGCAGAGCAGGGTTCAATGACAGCACCTTATATATATATTTATTAAAGTCTTCCTCTGAGAAATGGATTATTCCAGATGTGAGCGCCTTCTGTGATTTAAACTTTTACAAACATGTGGTTCAGATTTGAATAAATATTGCATGTCAGTTGGCTTTAAACCTTTATACATTTTACATTCTTACTCTTTAACAAAAAGCATGGATATGGCATATTTCCAATTCAAGGGCAAGAGTCCACAGGGTATTTGAACAGAAAGCAAGTGCTTTTCCTTAAATATACAATATATCAATGAACTCTAACATGTTAAATTTCAGACTACATGCACAGCATGATTTCTAGGCAATCACTTGTATTCTCATGCTGACTGAAAACTGTCTAGCTTTATAAAAATGAAGCAAGAAATGTACTAAGGAAATTATATCAGATTGTAAACTGCAAAAAACTATTACGTGTATGAACTCTAGAGAATACATACTGTCTCCTTGGTTTGTTATCTTTTATATTCTAGTGCGTGATAAACTGTATACACATCCCACTATCTTACATTTTATTTATGTGTAAAAAAATGTTTGCCAAGGCTTACTGGTAGTTCTCACTAAAGGTCTCTAATTGGGACCAGAATTTCCATCATTAAGTGAAGTCGTCATTAAGCAAAATATCATGTGACTGCACCACTTCTCCCAGCTGCAGAAATTAGGGTGAGACCCTAACACTTGTCCTGCCCTGCACGAACTGCCTTAGCTTCAACTATCCCCATCTGCCTATAGTCCTATAGTATCTCTCCCTCAATGTCTGTACTTTGGGCTGCTCTGCACTCTGTTCCTGCTCCCAGCTGATGTCTGACCAGAAAATAATATTCCATAATAAATATTAAATTTGTTTCAGACTGACAGCAACATTTAACAATATTCGTACTGTGCTGAGGAATTTCTCTTGACCTTTTTTAGTAGAGTTGAATGTACTGCTGTTTTATTAGTTATTTTCCCATTCTTTAGATATGAGATATAAATGACTAGATCTCTATGTATCCTTCCTAAATACTGTTCAGCACTTTGTATGATCATATTCTGCTCAGATTGTTTCTCTTTTAAGATAAGCGATACTGACGTTTCAGTTTCTACTTGTCTGAGAGTTTCCATGCCCTTGATCTTTCTCATTTGACGTTGTTTAAAATCTCTTCAGTTCTGCAATATCCTTTGGAAGATATTACTCATACAGAAAAAGTATCCTAGATACCATTGATTGATTTGCTGAATGACATTTTATTATACTTCTGTTCAATTCTCGTTGCAATTTAACAGTCTGCTTGCCATTTTCCTGCACTTTCACTATCTGTTACAGTAACACTGCAAGGGGTGGGTTCCTTCCAGTTCGTACCGGTTCACCCGAACCGGTAGCAACATGCTGCAACACACTGGTGAAATCACGATGACATCACTGAGCCTGGTCGGTCAGTGCCAGTTTGTGGGCGTCGTCATCTTTTCTTAAATATATTTTTTTTAAATTTGAATTTTTTAAAATTTTTCTTCTTCTGCACATGTGCAGAAACCGAGTTTTTGGCACTGTGCATATGCTGCCTCCTTACACGCTGGTCGCTTGCTTGCTCACTCGCCATGCCCATCCATACCATGCTTGCCCTGCCTGCCTAACCGCCTGCCGCTCGCTGGCTTGCCCCGCCTCTGAGACCATGCAGTCCTGACCGGGAAGCTTGCCTACCTGAGTTACTGCTTCTCAAGGTAAGTTAGCCTATGGCTACAGGCGCGGACAGTAGGGGGGGCAGGAAGAAACTACCAAGAGCAATGCCGGCTTCACGGTCTACTCGAGCCCCGGGAATGGATGAGGCCTTCCTTGTAGCCATTCCCCAGGCTCACTTAGACGGGGAAACCTGGCGACACTTGGAAGAAGTCTTCGCAGGGCACGAAATGGAAGGAGTTGATTACCGAGAGCAGCGCCAGGCTTCGCTGTCTGCTCAAACCCCAGGAATGGCTGAGGCTTTCCTTGCAGCCATTCTCCGGACTCGTATAGACGGGGAAGCCCGGCAGTGCTTGGCTGAGACTTTTCTTACTGCCCCCCCAGTCCCGGCCTCACCTGGCTGGCTAATCCGCAATTCTAGCTAACTGGGTTGTCCCTGTGTGCCTCCAGTCCAGCTTTTACCTTTCAGCCGGATTCGAGAGCATCTAGTCACCTGCTCCATCATTCCAGCATCCATCTTATCAGAGATCAGTTGATTCTACCTGTTAGTAAGTGGCTGGGTTTTTTTTCTTTATGCTTTTAATGGTTTTTTAAAATGATATTTTATTATTAATTTTTTTCAGGGCATTTCATTGTTTTTAGGAAATTCCTTTTTTAAAAAAAATATTTTTTTTAGGAAATGTTTATTTTGTAATGCAGTATCCTGCTTTTAAGTGCAGGCTGGTCCTTGAGTTAGTTTAGTGACTGTTCAAAGTTACAATAGCAGTGAAAAAAGTGAGTTATAACCATTTTTCAAGTCCACAAGTCTTAAAGTTGCCAGTTTTGAACACCTCTGGCTCATGGTTTGTGAGATTTTGGTTAACAGAGTTGGAAAGGACCTTGTAGGTCATCTAGTCCAACCCTCTGCTCAAGCAGGAGACCCTACACCATTTCTGACAATTTTGTGTGTTTCTGTGTGATAACTGGTTTTTGAAGTAATTGCTTTTTGCAGCAATCATCTTTTATGTGACTCCATTGCTGTTTTTATAAGTTCATCTGTGTGTGGCTTTTAAGTGTAGGTTGGTCCTTGAGTTAGTTTAGGGACTGTTCAAAGTTACAATGGCAATGAAAAAAGTGATTTATGACCATTTTTCACACTTAACAACCGTTCCAGCATCCCCAGGGTCATGTGATCAGAATTCAGACACTTGGTAACTGATTCATATTTATGACCATTGCAGTGTCCCGGTGTCATGTGATCCCTTTAGCGACCTTCTGACAAGTAAAGCCAGATTCACTTAACAACTGTAGGGATGCACCTTAGCAGCTCCTGGTAGTCCAAAGCAGGGGTCCCCAAACTTGATAACTTTAAGACTTGTGGACTTCAACTCCCAGATTTCTCCAGCCAGCTATGCTTGCTGGAGAATTCTGGGAGTTAAAATCCACAAGTCTTAAAGTTGCCAAGTTTGAACACTTTTGGCCCATAGTATGTGAGATTGTGGTTCAATACTGTTGCCTAGTGAAAAATAACCTGTATTATTCTTGTTCTTAAAAAAGAAATAACATTAACATTAACAGAGTTGGAAGGGAACCACCCAGTCACATGACCGGCAAGCCACTCCCACCCAGTCACATGACCGGCAAGCCACTCCCACCTGGTCACATGACCGGCAAGCCACTCCCATAAAATAAGTTGTCGTAAAAATTTTTGGAAACCACCGCTGCATAACCAGTGATGTTTTTAAGAGTTCTCCCCATGTTTGCTGGTTCATTTATTGAGAACTGATTCTTTAGCTTTTCAGAGTAGCTTCTTTTTACTGCTCTGATCTTCCTTGTTAGTACATTTCTGGCATTCATTCATATAGGTAGATAGAAAATAAATAGATGACAGATTACAG
>JANHGD010000789.1:134670-148377 GCA_027560375.1 Imantodes cenchoa
AGCGGTGCTGGACTTCGCTGTATGCTCGAGCCCAGGGAATGGCTGAGGCCTTCCTTGCAGCCATTCCCCGGACTCATGTAGACGGGGAAGCTCGGCGGCGCTCAGCTGATGCTTTTCTTGCTGTCCCCCCCAGTCCCTGGCCCCGGATCATCTAGTCCAACCCCCTGTTCAAGCAGGAGACCCTACACCATTTCTGACAATTTTGTGTGTTTCTGTGTGATAACTGGTTTTTGAGGTAATTTGTGTGTTTCTGTGTGATAACTGGTTTTTGAGGTAATTGCTTCATGCACCTTTTATGTGACTCCAAGGCTGCTTTCATATGTTGATCTGTGTGTGGCTTTTAAGTGCAGATTGGTCCTTGACTTACAACTATTAGTTTAATGACTGTTCAAAGTTACAATGGCAGTGAAAAAAAAGTGACTTATGACCATTTTTCACCATTCCAGCATCCCCAGGGTCATGTGATCAAAATTCAGTCACTTGGCAACTGATTCATATTTATAACCATTGCAATCTCCCGGGTCATGGGATCCTTTTAGTGACCTTCTGACAAGTAAAGCCAGATTCACTTAAAACTGTGTCACTTAACAACTGCAGGGATGCACCTTAGCATCTCCTGGTAGTCCAAAGTAGAGGTCCCCAAACTTGGCAACTTTAAGACTTGTGGACTTCAACTTCTAGATTTCTCCAGCCAGCATAGCTGAGAGTTAAAGTACACAAGTCTTAAAGTTGCCATGTTTGAACACCTTCGGCCCATGGTTTGTGAGATTTTGGTTCAATACTGTTGCCTAGTGGAAAATAACTTGTACTATTCTTTTTTAAAAAAAAAAAACATTAACATTAACAGAGTTTGGAAGGGAACCACCCGGTCACATGACCGTCAAGCCACGCCCACGAAATAAGCCATGCCCACAGATTGGTAGTAAAAAAAAAATTGGAATCCACCTGTTTTATATGAGGTTAGAAATGTCCTATAAGAAGTTCATTAAATATAAATGGAATGTTGTCTATGTTATGTACATGAAATTATTTTGTGTCTCACTGCTGTGATGATTGTGGTTTAAGACATCCCAAATGATTTTTGACATCGAAGCAAACTTTAAAGTAACTGATAATAGTTATTGACTAGGACGTGATTTGCCCTGAAGCAACCACTAGCCAAAATGTTTCATTGTCAGCTATGCACTTGCAGTTTCAGTTAGTCAGTATTTTAAGTAACAACAGCATTCTAAGATGTACCTTCACCCAGCTACAGATGCAATATAATTTTTCATAGATATTATAATGCTGGGTGCATGCTGGGTCTTGCTAACTTCTTCCTCATGGTGACATCTTATGAACAAGTTTATTTTTCTGCTTTTGTTTTTGTTTTCAGAGGATGGGACATAATGGCTGGTTCAATGGTGTAGCAGCAGTGTATACTCAATGAGTTTGCTCTATTAAGTTACAATCCTAAACGTTTTATACAACAGGCAAAATCCACATAAAGTGTGGTAGGATTTGCTCCCATAAAACATAATGTTAACCCTGTTTGATCTCTGAATATATACATTCTTAAAATATCAACCACACAATTGAGTAATCTAACTAGGAACTGGTTTGCATATATGCATTATAAATAAATATTATCTCAAGGATGTTCTGTTTAACTAAATATTGTTTTGTGGAATTGGAATAAAAGTCCTTTTCTGATATATACTTTTTATTTGTATACTTTTATTTGATTCAACATTAAATTATCCCAGAGAGGCACAACAAAAGATATTTAGATAAAAGCTAAAGAAACCAAGACATTTGGGGATAAAGACAACCCCTTAATATAACTCTTATAATATAAAGTTGGTTCAAATATGTGAGTGAAAAAATATAAAATTCTTATTTTAGGAAATATGTTGTAAAATAACGCAAGTTTAATTCTGATCGTATTAAGACTTTTTTTTTTGTCATGTCAGGCCTCAGAAAACTCTTTTCTACATGATACATGTAGTTTTTAATGATAACATCTTGTGCTGAGGAACAGTGTTTTTAATAATCTCTGCAGAAAAATTAAATCAATACATCTAGTACAATTTGAAAAGATATTTGTAACCCTAACTATACTAAGAATAGCCTTATATTTACCCTTGTATTCCATACACTCATCCTTTGTGTAATTATGAAGAAAAACAGCTAGATACAAATTGAGGGGGGCAAAATGTAATAACTGGTTTGTTGTCTGCGATTTACACAAAGGCTAACGTGACAGCCAAATAGCAGAAAGCCTGTAATTATGATGCCCCAAATCAAACTTCCGTTAAAGACTTTTTCACTGAATTTCACTCAACTATTTAAAGAAAGCAACCCTTTTAAAAAGAAAAAAACATCCCATTTTTTGACAGCTCAGAATAAGCAGTTTTTCTAAACACCTGTATAGGCAGCCATGGCCTGAATCTGGCATTTGCCCAGTGTCCCAATTTACAGCCATCAGCTGGGAATTAAAAGTAAGGTGACTGGTCCAGTGATGCTAGCAAAAAAAAACCTGTATCCACAAAATCAGTTGAAACTACTAGTGTGGAGACATAATTCTTACTCCACAGTGATCCCTGTGGGACCATACCCACTCTGTCACTGTTTCCCTTGCCTTAAAATGTTGTTAGTTAAGTCTTTTCAGCTAGTAAGCCTTGACTACATCCACACACCAATACATAATCACAGGCACACACACACGCCAGGTTTAAGCATTTACTTCATGAGAAAGATGATCGAGAGAGTTTCTCCACAAAGACAAGGTTGTCAGAGTTTTCTCAGTTCTCTTAAATTAGTTTGCACTGTTCCACACTTGGAGATTTTCAGAACAGGAGAGGGTTAAGTTGAATTACAAGGCTGCCATCTAAACATGTGGAACTGGTTACCAGGCACTCTCAGATCACAGGGATGTCCTGGAAGAAAATTTTATCTTGTATATCTTGTATCTTGTTCTCTGCTGTAGCCTAGCTTGGTCCCACCTGAACAGGAACATTTGAAGGGAATTAATCAAGTGAAACAACAGTTGTTTTGTCTTGTACACATAATCCTGCTTTGTCTTTATACCAAAATATGCTATTCCAAAGAATCCTTCTTCCATATCCCTTATTATTCTAGTAATTCAGTACTCTATAATCCTTTCTTTGGATTGGCTGAAGACACAGTGTCATTTTCTTTTATCTCCTACCTATATTTATTAGGCTACATTTTAAATAAATGTATGTATCTATTCATTCCATTTCATTCTTTTACTAGTATGGATTTATCAATGATAGTAATAATAGCAATAATATACTTGCAGTGGCAGGTTGTTACCGGTGCAGCCCATGCTGCTGTCCTGGTAGGGCCCACAAAATTGGGCAACGGCTCCGTTGCCGTTGCCACTGGGCTGTTGCGGTCGCCTTTTTTGTGTTTTTTTGGTTTCTGCACATGCGCAGAAGCTGAAATCTCATGAGACAACGCTCGCCCAAATGAGATTAACGCTTATTTTTGCTTCCGCGCATGCAGGGAAGCAAAAAAATTGCTCACATGTGTGTGTGTGATCTCACATGATCTGTGCACTGAACACACACACCCGTATACTTGCTATTGTTGAATGTCTCTCTTGCTGCAACTATTTTTTTCATTAAGTCACAATGAAAAAAATATTTTGTTGTCAATAAAATGTTCCATATAAGTAATTACCTAATGTATGGTTTGGGGTGATAAAAGGCATGGTGGCACCGAAAATTGTTTAGGCAGATGTTAGTGCAGAGTAGAGCACATAATATAGTTTATGCATAGTGAGTTAGTCCCACAATATTGAGTTTAATACATAGATCAGTTTATAATTAAAACCAAGTAACTCTTACAAATCTGCACTAATGGAAAGGATCACATTCTGATTCTGCTCAACTGCTTATAACATTGCTGACTTGGTAAGTATAAAATGAATTACAAGATGAATAAACTAAGCATTAATTTATTAGTTGGGAGACAGATATGATATTATAGATATGGTATGCCTGTAAAGATATTTGTAAATAAAAATGTATTAATATAAGTTGGCTTAGAAATAATATACAATAAATAAGGAAATAAATGTTGCATTCAATGCCTCTTACTAATCCAATCTCAGTCTACAGCCATTTCCATTCATTATCTGCCCCAGATTTATCTTTATCTGCATAGGGCAAAGATCAATCATTGGAAGGGGGACTGTGGCTAATCAGAGCCTAAGTTACTAGAACAGAATAAAGCATGGAGGCTGCTGCTCTGAAGGGCTTATAACAACCAATGTTGTTTTACAGATTCATTTGCAAAGGGCTAGGACAATATCTTTTGTACTCTCAGGAGGAGGCGACTGGCCTCTACTGGCAATGGGCCAAGAACATCTACCATGGCAGAGTAGATCCATAGCTTTCAAACTAGACTATCTAAGAAACAGGGATAGATCCCAGTACTTTATCTAAAAAATAAGCTTGTCTGGCATCTGAAAAAATTTATATCCTCCTCTTCTTCTCAAATACCTGCATTTATTTATTTAGCAAAATGCAATCTATACGTATTAAAGTAAAAATTATAATTCTCAGTTTGATGATGAGCTTAAATCTAGTTCTTTTGAAACCTAAGAATAGTGTGCCAAGTCAAGAAAATAAATAATTATTAGGTATGGGTTGGTTTGTTATTTGATTAAGACAATGCAAATCTGCTTTAAATTATGATATGTCAATACTTAAACAGGAAAATTTCAAAATGGAATACAATATTCAATGTTACTCCCTGATGAACAGTGCAAGCTATTTTAAACAATGTTATCCTCCAGGGCTCAAATATTGCTTTTCAATGAGCTAAATGATTTCACATTTTATTTAAAATCTCCATAATATCATGAAGAGGAATTGTTGCTGCTTAAAAAACAAAAAACAAAAGGGAAGGAAAAAATAAAATAAGAAAACATACTGATAATTCCTTCCCATGTAAAGTTAAAATTTCAGATTTCATTTTTAAATTCTGATGTTCACTGTTGCATCTAAAAATGCAAAATTTTCTAAACTTTGGCAAAAAAAAATTATGTGGTGGTAAATAACTTCAAAAAGTCCATATATCATGAAGATGAATTATGTTTCCTTACAAATAACAAAAAGAAAGGATTTTCTAAAGAAATAGAATGATATTCCTCTTCTTCACCATCCCCATCTTGAGGGGAAAAACGCATCACAGTATCTATTTGTTGGGCTAGGTGTGGGGCTAGGCAAGGCAAAAGGTTTTCCTTTCTATACTGAAACAATAGAGAAATTAAACTAGTTTTTAAATTTATTTTTTAATTTAAAGCATGAAAGACCTCCACGGGTTTCCCCTGCCTGAGCAATGGTGATGTCACTGGCTAATATTTTCAACCCAGAAACGCCTTAAAAATGATACCTCGTACATGATTGGGGCAGGACGGATTTAGACCTGTGTTTATCATGCTGGCTGAGGAATTCTAAGAGTTCCACACATCTTTAAGTTGATAAGGTTGAGAACCACTAATTAATGGGAGTGGTTTAAATTAAATTCCTTCAGTATACTCACTTATGTCCTCAGCTTTCTTCTTGCAGGTTCCTTATGTAAACCTCAATCAGTGCAAGTAGATACACTGCTAACCAGAGCATACAAAACATTTGCTAGACCAATTTTTGAATACAACTCACATGTCTGGAGCCCGAACTGCATATTGGACATTAATACAATTGAGAGAGTCCAGAAATATTTCACAAGAAGAGTTCTCCACTCCTCTGCTCGCAACAGAATACCTTATTCCACCAGACTTAAATTTTGGGCTTAGATAACTTAGAGCTACGTCTAGTGGCGGGTTGCTACTAGTGAGGCCCATGCTGCCGCCCCGGTAGGGCCCGCAAAATTGGGCAATGGCTCTGGTGCCGTTGCAACCGGGCTGTTGCGGACGCCATCATTTTTTTTTGTTTTTTTTGTTTCTGCGCATGAGCAGAAGCCGAAATCTCGTGAGACAACGCTCGCCCAAACGAGATTTCAGCTTATTTTTGCTTCCACACATTCATTAGCCCCATAGGGAAGGGAAGGTTGAGGCTGAGAGAATGGGATTTGCCAATGGTGAATTGGAAGTTGACCTGATCCCACTGAAGGCTCCTTAGTTAACATGATTAGATACTATCCTTGGTTTGAGCAATGGGAGATAGACACATAGGTACATCTGTCCTGTGGATGCAAATTTTGACATTTGTCAGATTGGTGGGTTTCTTCTTAATGTAGCTTACATCCAGTTTCTTTCCATGCTTTCTGATCAATTCTGATCAGCCGGCAATATTCTACATCAGGAGAATTCGCATTGTCACATCGTCGTCACATGATGTCACATGATGTATCGCAACTCCCCCCTTCGCTAAACCAGGGGTGGGCGTGGCCAGCACGTGATACATCCGGCCCACGGGTCATGAATTTGAAACCCCTTCTCTACACAGTCAGCAATCTGGAAGTAAATTAAAAATTAAGTTCCACTGAATTAGTTGTGGGTAACTTCCAGAGAGGATCATACAGCAATAAAAACTCTTCATTGTAGCTTTTAGTCCCTGGCTCCTGAATAACTATTTTAAATTCTGGAAGGAGGAGGTGGTAAAATAAACTGTTCAGATTCCAGTAGGCATATTTATAGTGTCTTTCCAACTTTGTTTGTGCTGGGAAGCAACTTTCATTTCCAGATGTGGACTTTAAGGACAGAGCAACCTTTGCACTCCCAAACATATTCCAAAGACTACTGCAATGACTTGTTTGTATTTCTCCCATGCTTTACCTGCATTACATAATAATTTAAAAAGATAGCATATTTTAAGATATTGGGGTGTGATGAGAGAGAAATGAGGAAAAGTATCAAAATAGACACGCTCTCTAGTTCTTCAAAATGGGTTTCTTCCAATATCATCCCAGTCTGATCATAACCAGCTGTAACCTATAGCTGTTACTGGAGCTCTCCTGCCCTCTGCTGGAAAAAATTTAAAAAATGGTTTTAAAAAATCAATAATAGAAATCCTGTTGAACATTGAATGTTCTATAGATGGTATTTAGCCCCATCTAGATTGGCAAAGATATATTCAAATTCTAATGTGAATTGCTGGAAATGTCATAAAGATATAGGCACCTTCTTTCATGTATGGTGGACATGCCTCGAAATTAAAAAATATTGAAGAACAGTTCACAGGTGGCTCGGAGAGATAACAGGACAAATTGTGGAATTTACACTGGAATTTTTCCTATTAGGAATACTAAAAAAACAATACAACAAAAAAACTCAATATTTAATGTTACACATAAACACAGTGGCCAGGATATCATTGGCACAATACTGGAAAAACGACAAACTACCTCCGGAGAATGTACTGACTGAAAAAATATACAATTGTGCGGAAATGGATAAATTGACCATGGAACTCAAGGGATTAGACAATTTGATTTATTGTGATACTTGGGAAAAATGGTATGACTGGATTAAGAGGAAAAGGGAAAATAAGAAGATTACGAGACAACAAGAAAAGAAAAAATAAGATATTTGTTTATGAATGTATGATTTTTCTTTGTATTCATATTCTTTTTTTTCTTTTTTTACTTATATGAATATTACAGATGTATACTGACAGGTTGGAAATATATAAGGGTATGCGATTTTATGTATGGATGTATGTCAGATGGATAAACTGAGATTATAAATAAGAAAAACAATAAAAACAATTTAAAAAATAACACTCACAATCATTCAATATAAAAGGGGGTGGGACCTCCAATGTCCTACCCTATCCCACTCCCCCAAGCCTGCCGGCAGAGCCAGGTCTTAACAGCTTTGCAGAAGGCCAGGAGGGTGGGGGAGGTCCGAATCTCCGGTAGAAGAGGGTTCCACAGTATTGGGGCCATCACAGAGAAGGCTTTCCCCTGTGGTCCTGCAAGCCGGAACTGTTTGGCTGATGGAACCCAGAGGAGGCCCATTCTGTGGGATCTTACCGGTCTCAGGGAGATATGTGGTAGCAGGCGGTCCCACAGATAACCTGGCCCTCTGCCATACCGGGGGGAATATTTTATTATTGGGGGGAATATTTTTTGGACTTCCTAACCATCTGGAATTCCCAGATGAGTCTCTGTCCACCTTGCTTAGCTTCTGAAATTAGCTGAATTCGACTAAGTGCTGCTACGATCCAACCTTTCTCTCAACCCACCCACCCCAGTGTAGGAAATATAAATAAAGCTTTATAGGAAGGATAAATGAATAGCATATTAGGATATAATGCGTCAGGAGCATTATAAGAAATTGGTATATTTAGAGTAACACTCCCTTCAATCCTGCATGAACAGAATGGTTTCATAGCAGGAAGTTTCCCAGCAGAGTTGGCTTTGACTCTGAGCAAGGCTTATCCTCAAACAAAAATTTGAAGAGAAAAATAAGTCAAATCAGAGACTGACTTTTTTGGATGAAGAGTTCCGGAAGTTTCCAAAATTATCTTTTTTGTGGTCAGTGGTCAGGTCGGTCTGGGGAGTCTGACATTGAAATGATCCAGGTGTCCATTCACTGCTTGCTTTTTCTCCACATGTTCTTCAAGGCCAGCGGATGCCATTATAAGCCTGTCGGCTAGACAAAGCTTTCAGAACCTCTTCTCACTCCATTCCTCCTCCCCCTCACTGCCAGGAAATTCGGTAGGGAAGATTTTTCATTTGGGAATTTTCTCTTTCACAGCACAACCGCTGGTGATGACTAAACCACATATTCTTTGGGTGGGCCGAGGTGGCTCAGTGGATAGAATGCAGTATTGCAGGCCACTGAAACTGACTGCTAGTTCAGCAGCTCAGCGGATCAAATCTCACCAGGCCCTCTTAGAGAGGGCTGTAAAGCACTATGAAGCGGTATATAAGTCTAAGTGCTATTGCTATTGCTATTTTATCTGGGATGTTGGTTCATTCTACTTACCTTTTTTTTTGCTTTTTATCTAGTCTTCAATTGACAAAGTAGTGTTAGCAGTTTAAGGATAGAGGCACCATAACATTGAGGAAGGAAAGTCATCTCACCTCCTCAAGCTTTCTGGTGGAAAGGAGGTTATTATCCTTGTGTCACTGGTCTTCCTGTGGTTTTCCTCCATCGTCAGAGTGCAGTAGGCGTCTCTCTCTGTGCAGCACTTGATATACGTATTTTCTCAAGTTGATGGAGACATTGTTCATATATGAAGGACATGGGCTGAAGTCAGCTGGATTTGAGGCTGTGCAATGCTGTAATGTATTGCTGTAATACATTCATGTACCCACTATAGCTGAACTTCTTTTAGAGATGAAGAGTTCCTGTTAGTGCCATTAAGGAAAGAGACAGGCAAGAAAGAACAAGGAAAAGCAGAACCATGACAGGAATTCCACACTCCAGTTGTTGCCACATGATGCAAATCCCATTGCAAGGGAAGAACTGGAGAGTTTATTGCATTCTAATTTCATTAATATGGCAACTACAGTATAATTATGGTTTTGACAGCTGGTCAAATTTATTATTGGATGTCTGGATGCTTCTAAAATAGATCGCCCTTTTTAGCTATTATATTATGTCAAAACACATTCCCATTGAGCAAAATTGGGAAGGGTGGGGTTTTTGGGGGGAGGGGTCCTTCAGTTGGGAATTGAAAGGCTCTCATAAGATGGAAGCTGGAGATTCCTGGCAGCTCCAGGAGACACTAAGGAATAAAAATAATCATTCATGCAATAGGACAACTGACTGCCAAGTCTTCTCCAGTGTCACTAATGGAGGATCTTGCCAGGTGTATTTTTAATTCTTAAGAATGGATGGGAGGCTTTCATCACAGGTTTGGGAAGGAAGATTAAATTTCTAGATCTCTAAAGCCCATTTGTCATGTTACTATATTGGAGTGTTCAATTTGTATATATCTTTGGGAAAGTGGAATAGGTAACTCCTTTTAGGTGTATTAAATAAAATTGTAGGTTATCTTACTTTCTAACCATTAATCCAGTATTCCACCTAGCTTCCCGAAGTGAGTAAATATCCAAGACAAACCAACACAGAGCTTTGGAAGTGATACAATCTAAAAACTATAATTTTCCTGTTAGATCCTTCCAAGCTCCACCAGCTAATTGAGTTGCTCAAAACCGCCAGGGATAGATTCCTGCTTGCTTCAGCAATATTCCGCAACCAAATAATTTGTTTTATTTTTTTGAAGTAGTCAGCAATTGCTAAACCCTGTAATGTATACAAACCCCAACACGGATGAGAATTTGTTTTGATTGCATCTTATCTCCAATGGTAAGTAACATTTACTTATTTTAAGAAAGCGGTTGATTTGGAGCCTGTTCTTAATTTGAGGATTCAGCCCTCAGGCAACTGCTGGTGACAATCAGTGGTAAGATTATCATATCCGTTTTGCAAATGACAAAGAGTTTATCTAGTTGACCACTGAAGAATAGAAAGCAATGGATCTTCAGTCTGATCCAGAATGAGTTTTCATATGTTTTTACAAACTTGTACACTCTTGCATAGGGTTTGTTTAGTCTTAAAAACTATTAGCATGGCTGCCATTTGAGTCTCACATTTCAGTCCCCAATACAGGTAGACCTTGTGTAGCAATTGTTTTGGTTAGTCACAGTTATGATGGTGATGAAAAATTAACTTTACAACCCAACCTTAAATGTATGACCTTCACAGTTCTGTAAAACAAAGGAAAGCTGAAGTAAGCAATTAAGTAAGTAACCAGCATAGTCACAGTTTCACTTTGTGATTGCTTCGCTTAGTTATCAATTAGCTAAAAGAAGATTACTTGTATGTCACAGAGCAGTCAAATGATAAACAGATTTTTTTTTAAAATCCCACCCACTTCAGAAATTGCATTGGGTTTTATCTTTGTAAGCTGCCCAAAGTCACCATGAGTGAGTTGGGTAGTCATATAATTTTTCTTAATAAAATAATAATAATGTAGTGTTTCTAGATACATACCCACAGTGCAGTGGTTACACTTGGAAAAAGATATCGATAGAGTAATGGCTCAGAAAGAAAAAGTATCTAGAGTAAATTCTGCACAAAATTAAAATATGTGAGAAAAGTAATTTCTGTGCTTGTTTGAACTTCTTTACCTTGATACAATGTTGTATTTGTTTTTTAATAAAATTTACAGGTTGCAAGCTGGACACTTAAAAAAGTAATGGAACTTTGTTTTTATATATGACAACTGCAGCAAGACTATCATATGCTCAAAAGTGGAACCGTTTGACATCCAGTACAATGGAGGAATGGTTTGTGAAGATGGAACTTTTTAAAATTAAAGATGAAACAATATCTTATAGCTGACTGGAAATGCCTTATATGCCTTTCGCATGATGATTTGTGGCTTTAATGATTAGGAGGAAACCCCCTGGATAATAGAAAAAGAGTGAGCTTTTTAGAGTAACAGATTATTTTGTAATTTATATTAGATGCGAGGAAACTGGAAGCTTCTTTCTGTTTCTTTTTATTCTTTCTTTCTGCACTTTTGCTTTTTTTCTTTCTTCATCCTTACTTTCTTTACTGCTTTTACTCTTTACTAATTTGTGTTAGTTTTTATGTTCTTTATAAAAAAGTTAATAAAAGTTATTTAAAAAAATAAAATTTACAGAATTCGCATCTCTGTGACTCTTGGGTTTTTGCAGAATGAAACACAGATATTGCATGCATGGAACAAGAAAAAGATCACAACAGTTGTTGACATCTCTGCCCAGCAATTCCATTTTGACTGAGTTATTTGCAACTTGGCTAGACTCACTTGCCAAGAGAAGTTGGTCCAAAGAATCGGCGCCATCTCCTAAGACCAATGCTTTCTCCCCAAAACATAAACTGTTAGTTTTTCCTGGGATGAATATCTCAAAAATGTCATTGTTGGTTGGAGAAGATATCAACTGGACTTTTTAGTTGTAAGTGTGCCCCTTAAAAAAAGTAGCAATTTCTCAACAGCACAAAATTATATTAATATTAATTAGACATTCTGTAGAAGGCAAAATAAACAAGTATTACATGTTTTTTTTTCCTCTTGCCTCAAATCACATACACAATAATTATTTTGGGACCTTGCTTTCAGTTAAATAGTGCAGCTAAAGAAAATACATGCAGAAATGCTGTACCATGCCTATTCTAGGCTGCAAATATTGCTATCAGCATCATATATAAAGAAAGAACAGGAGAAGGAAGATGAAGAAGGCAAAATATGGGTGCTTTATGAAAATGGTGGCAGCAGGAGAATTGGCTGGAACAATAGTTGAAGCTGTGAATGTGATTAGGAGTTATTGATGACCTACAGTAGAGCAGCAAATGCTGCTTTGCCAGCTCTCTGCTCCTGCTACACACGTACATAACAAGTCCATTAGCAAAATGCTCAAGGACAAAGGAGTTATTTTGACTTGACAACAGAACCATGTCTATTTATATTCTATATTCATTGTGTATGGAAAGCACAGAAAAGGCGTCAGAATGAGTCAGCTAAAAAAATTACAGCAGGAGGTAAGAAAAAAGGGAAGGAAATATAGCTACATCTACTTTACACAATAACAATCTACTAGATGAGGTACTCAAACCTGGAGAGGCTGTGACATCTAACATTCTACATGAAATTTAGCGCCACCTCATTCTCAGTATAAAAAGCTATGATGGCAAACAAGCCAATTGTTAGGTCCACCATCATCTTCTATGGCAGTGTTTCTTAACTGTTGCTAGCTGGGGAATTCTGGGAATTGAAGTCCACACATCTTCAAACTGCCAAGGCTGAGAAACACTGTTCTATGGTGTCCTGCCATTATGCTATAGGGGGAGTGGGGATGGTGTGCTTGGCATTTTTCCACTTGTGCTGTTCGCTTGGGAATTAGGTGGATTGTCTTCGGAGATGGGATGGACTTCTTCCCAGCCAGTTTTTGTTAGGTTCCAAGGTTGTTGTTCCCTGAGTATGAACTGTTATCTACCTAGTACCTCAGCATTCTCAAAACATTCTCTTGGCATTGCATTGAACTGGTTGGAATTGGGGAACTGAAGGAATTGTTTTATGCTTTGCATGTGAATCTCAGATTTCTGCCTGACTTTACTGCATCCAGTTTCCCTCAGTAAAAGTTCTTTTGATTCAACTCAATGGATTCAAGAGTCTTGCTTTCCCGAGGGGCCGACTGGGGCAGGTCTGACACCATTGAGGTTGCAGGATCTTTTGAGATTGCCACCCTGGGCATTTTTGATAAAACACCTTAAGGAGCCTTTGCTCTTGTTCTCTTTCCTGATGCCCAGCCTCTCTCACTTTTTAAAAAAATTGCAACCTCCTCATGAGACCTCCTATACATTGCTAACTTGCAAAGCTCAGGCACACTGAAGGCACATGTAATCAATTAAATTCAAGTTAAGAAGACCATAATCTGTAGCCAGCCTGGGGAAGGAGGGGATGGTCAATTTTCAAACCGGCTCTCCTTCCCTCCTATATTTGACCTGAGAATCTCGATCATACACAAACCCTCCTTTTGGCTCAGAGTTTTTCTGTTATTATTAGTCTGTAAAATATTTACTGTGGAGTTAAAAAAAATAGCAGCAGCAACAGCTTTAATGGATGAGGGATCACTGTGGTTTTTAGTTCCACCTGGTAGATTTCTGTTTCTTTCCTTCTCCTCTCCCCTCCTCTTTTATTTTATTTATTTATTTATTTTTATTTTATTTATTTGTCAAGTACATATTTGTAA
>JANHGD010000789.1:148477-161755 GCA_027560375.1 Imantodes cenchoa
GTTATCCCCACCCTGCCGGCCTTCAGGAAAGCTGTTAAAGCTTGGCTCTGGCGCCAGGCCTGGGGCCAATGAATTTTTCCATCTGAGTGCATAGCCCCTGTATGAATGACGAATGTATGGATTTATCAATAATGTTTTTTAAAATTATTGGGACTGGTCTTTTTAACTGTGTATTTTTTATTGTATTTTATTTGTATATTGTTAGCTGTCCTGAGTCCTTTGTGGAATGGGCAGCATATAAATCCCAATAAATAATAAATAAATAAATAAATAAATAAATAAGTTCAGATATTAATTTTCAATTCATTACTGAAAAATAAGTTATGGGACTATAATTTGCTGATTTCTTAGACATCCTAATTAGATACTATGGCATCAGTCATAGGTGCAATGGTGTACTATAATGTCAATGAGCCTTATTTCTAGTTGTTGTTGATAATACAACTGGGAATGATTGTTTAAACCAAGCGCTCCATTTCTCCCACCAACCCTCCTTTACTGCTTGCAGCTTCTTATCTGGCTCTTATTTTTAAGCATTTGTTATAATTTGTAATGTGAGAAAGGATGCTAAAAAGATGAGACACAAAAGGTAAAAAAGAAAACCTAGTTCTATTTCACTTTCATTAGACCCATTAAAATAAAAATCTTTAACCTGAAACTATTCAGTGCAACTGAAAAACTGAGAATATTGGAGAAAACAACAATAGTATCTTGAGGATAATAATTATTACTCTTCCATTGCATGAAATCTTTTTACTATATTAGTTTATCATTTTTTATGATACCTAGCAGATAATTGGGCTTATCAAATGAAACATTGTCCAGTTTTTCTTCTAGTATACTCATACATAAGCCATTGAAAAAAAATCCTTGTGTATGTGTGACAGTAGAGTACCAGCAATTATACAGAATCTGCAGCAGTGAAAAGATGTCAGTAAAAGGATACTTGAAATTGTGCTGGACAATGTTAAGCTTTCCCAGTATGCTTCTAATGAGATTATGATAGCCCTGCTAAATGACTGTTTTTATGCCAGTCCTAGCAAATTTAGAGTATGTGTGAATTAAATCAGTGGGACCTCATAGCAAGCTGTTCATAGCTGGGGCCATAACATGTAAGAAGAAGTGAACAATTATGATATATGATAGAAACCCCATATTTAATTCATGTTTGGAGCTTCAAATAAAGGGTGCTTAGATTGAGATTATTATTATTATTATTATTATTATTATTATTATTATTATTATTATTATTCCTGATATTACTGAATCTTCAAAGACTATCTTCAGGCAATAGAAACAATTCTAGCATACCATCATTTTAAAAAAATCTAGCTTCATGTTTCTGTTTAGAAGTGAATAAACAGAATTTATCCAAGATCTAGAAGTAGGAATAGAGTCAGAATGCCTTCTAGGAATACATTATTTTGTAAAGCCATATTAAAGGTTATTAATCCTATCAAAACTAACTTCATACTTTTTTAATGAAACCTGGTAACAAATGTACTGTCACTGTGAGCTCTTACTGGCTAGGATTGTTGTTGCAGATTGATAACAAAATGTCACTGGTTAATTTGGCCACTGAAAAGTATGATAACTGTCAAATTCTTTCAAGCCAGGCTAGATTGAAATCATTTAAATGGGCACACAATAATCCACACAATATTTCATAAGTTAATGTTAATTAATTAAAGGAGCCATTGCAAAAAAAATCCCCAAGACTGCTTGGTATTGGAAGAGACTACCATATTTATAGTGAAATTAATATTCAAAGCTTTGTAATTGTTTCTCCTGATTTAGTCAGGCAACAGGTACGTTTGCCCCTAACCTTGGAGTAGGAAATCCAAATTTTGTCTGCTTCTTGCTTTGGCAAGAATACATTGTTTTCATCCAATCATGTAGGAGTTATCTCTCATATTAAAACTACAGGCTTGTGTTTTACCACCCAAATCACTTTAGGTCTGGTCCTGTTCATCTTCTGTGATGCTTTGCTCTATCCAATGATAACCAATGCTGGGGGGAAAATTATATATACAGTCAACAGGTTGAGAAATGCTTTTCTTTTCTTCTTTCTCATTTCTTCTATTAAAACATATAAGAAAAATATCTTTTTAAAAAATAGCCTCATTTTTGGTGCATGCATGAGCCTTCAGTGATAATTATTAGAGACAAGAGATCAGAAAACCAAAAAGCACTTTTGAAGCCATGATAGGAAGTGACTTGGATTGCTGATTGATTGATACTGACAACATTGTTTTTTCATCCTATTTTACGAACCCAAACTGATTTATACTTAGGGTGGGGGAGATCTGAAAACTGATGCCAAATGAAGAAAAATTCCTCAAGGCAATGAACACTCTCATTCTGAGAAGAACTGTATATAAGAAGTGCTATTAACAACAACAAAATGGAAAAGATTCCAAAGATGGTTCTATTAAAAAACACAACAGGTATATTTTAAAGTTACAAAGATTTAGCTAACTATCCATGAAAGCAAGAGCCAATATATTCAACCTCTATCAAAGTGGAGACTTGGAATAGTACTTTTTAAAAAATTATTCCTACCAACAATAAAGCAGCAAACAAAAGAAACTTATTTTCAGTCAACCTAGTTACTCCTGAGGCATAGTTCTAAAGAAGAATGTTTCCTAACCAGTATTTAAAAATACTACAGAAAAATAATGTTCGTATAGCCCATGAAGTCCTAAGATCAATCATGGGGAAATATTGGGCTGCAATGGCATGGCAAAGCCAAGACCAAGTAACTGTTCTGTTGAGTATGTAGAATATAAACAATTGTTAATAAATACCTAAACATTCTTCCTACATCCTATCAGTTACAACTTTATTTTCAATCCCAAATGGGGAACCAATTACCATTTAATTTGTTATTGTGATTTCATTATCAGGAATGAGAAATATTGGAGAATTTCTGGTTAAATCCAGAATAAGTAATGTAAAAAAGCTTAATTTGTTTCTAAATACTTTGTATCTTGACTTGAATGGGTATTGGAGAAAAAGGACTTTTCATTTCTTCTTTTCTATTTCCTTCTCCTCATTCTGAGAATTGTTTTGGCCCATCTTTGAAAAATAGTAAATAATGAATTCTTGCTGGTTTTGAGAAGACTCCTAAAGGAAATGAATCAAAAGCAATGAAGAAACATTAATATTTGGTATGTTCTGGAAGAAGGACTTATGCAGTTTGCCAAGAATCTGTGGCAATCATGCCACAAGAAATTACTAAACCAGAAGGAAAACATAAGGATGTAAATAACTTGTTAACATGTTGTCAGTAATTTGAGTTCTTTTCAGTGTTTGTCCTACAGGCTTGCAGGGACTGCTTGTTTTTGCACATTGCTTACCTAGTTCTTACAACAAAGTTATCAATGATTCAACAAGGATTTTATTTACAAATTGGCTTATCAAGTCTGATATTGATTAGGGGTGAAAGGGAAAGACTGGACCAAGGTCATCCTACTAGCTTTTGCGCCTAAAGAAGAATAGTATCTGAGTCTCATTGGCCATAGTCCAGCATCATAACCCTATATCGCAGTAACTTACTTTAAATAATTCAGCATTAGGAGGAAAAATAACCCGGAATAAATGAATACAAAGCTATGCAATAACAGAATAATGTGTTATCTGACAAATGAATTTGTTGACCTTTATTCAACAAGGATTCAGCAGGGAACATTTTGAAACAATATGTGCATTTCAGAATTATCTCCACTGCTTCTTTATTCAAATTAATTGTTCAGAATTGCTGGATCACAATGTACATTTCATCAGCTAGAACATTCTGGGTAGGATTCTGAAACTAAACAGACGGTTTTACCACACTATAAATTAAAATTTCATTCTATTCAATTTGTATTATATTTCACTGGGTTCTGCTTGTTCTTAATGCTAGTAGCAAACTCCTATAGAGTTTATGCCAGTCAAAGACACAACAATGAGCTGGATGATATGGTATAGTTTTTGATAATTGAAAAGTATAAAATAATATGAGAACATACTTAACAATGTGCACATTTAGAAAAAAATAGATTGAAAGATGAAAGAAAGTAAAATGTAATGTAAAATGTCATTAATATATCCTGCATAAGACATAGGCAGAGTTAACACAGAGAGAGTTATCAACAGGAAGATGTGAAAATAAATTAAGAAAAGAAACAGTGAAAACAGTTCACGCAATTATAAGAATTCCGTATTTTGATTTGGCTGTAATCCTTCTCAGAACTGCTGATTCTTTTATGTATGATTTCAAAGACTTTCTCCTCAAATATAGATTCTATGATTTCTTATTAAATAATAATAACTTGCATTAGATATAACTAAGTAAGCAGGACTAAGTTCCCACTGAAATAAACATGATCACAGCTATATATTTTGAATCTTACACCTTCAGATAACTGGGTTTTTCCCAGCCAGCTGGAATATTTGTGTTACCTTTACCTGCATCTTGCCCAATGTATTTTACATGGAGATATCTAATTTAAAGCTGTTTTATCTTGACTAAGGAGTGGTATGTTAAAAATTCACAATTACATGGCTTTTCTTGAAACAATTATGTGGATGATTCTGTAATTTTTTTCAGTTGTACAAATGATGGCATTACCTTTGAAATTTGTTTGGAAGCTTCAAGTGGTCCAAAATACAGGAATCGGAATTTGAATTGCAATAGCTATTAGTGTAACCATATTGTTCCTAGAGGTACTATGTGATTATCATATGTATTGATTTGTAGTAATTTGGTACCTAGTATGTGATGGAAATTATAGAAGTGTATGGGAATTGTACTATTGGAGGCCATTATATATAATAAGTTACTGTTGCTAGTGCTTTTCCTGCCTAAGTTCCTGTCTGTAACTTCAACTATCCTGATAACTTTGAGATGGGCAGGTAAGTACCAGTAGGGAGTGGGGGGAAATTGCAGACCTGCATTTATCTTTGTTCTCAGTCTATGAATAAATAAAAATCCCAAGTATGCTGGATTTATTATGATTTCACTTAATTCTTTATGGCTCTTAATACAACATCCAAAAGATATAACTCCCCTGCCACAACTTGAATACTGGGCAGATTGAACAGAGAAAGCTGGAAATGTATGCCAAAATATATATAATCCTAATAAACTCATCTAAGGCATGAAGGCCATGCTAATTACCCATCTTTAGGTTTAGATGGGTAGAACAGACTCTTATGATATAGGAAGAAACTGAAAGCAGAAGATCACTTCAGTGACAAGGCCAAATGCATCATTTTATACTTTGCGGAGAAGGCAGTTGTAAACTATTCCTGAATATTACCAAGAAAAATCACATAAAAAGACCACATAAAAATATTAATGATATAACAATGGATGAAGGCTCCCTTAGGTTAGATTGTACTCAAAATCTTACTAAGGGTTTTTTGGAAGAATAAAGTTCCAAATAATAATAATGTATGACATAGCTAAATTAAAGTCTTTAGGACCTCTAGTTGCTGATGTTGCTATTCAGGTAAAGAAAATCTGAAGTTCCAGAGACAAAATTACAGTGAGGACATGAAACGTAAGATGCATGATCATGGAAAAGCTCAACACAATGAAGGATAAAGTGAATCAACTCTATGTTAACATCTTAAACATCAGCAAATTGATGCTTGAAATTGGAGACACTCACTCCTAAGATTATACTTAGGAGTGGAAGGCCATGAGAAAGAAGGAACTTGCTTTTATATTTAGGAAAGATACAGGCCAGTGATGGCGAACCTTTTTTTCCTCGGGTGCCAAAAGCACGTGCGTGCAAGCTATTGCGCATGCATGAGTGCCCACACCCATAATTCAATGCCTGGGGAGGGCAAAAACGGCCTCCTCTGCCCCTCTAGAGGCCCTCTGAAGGCCGGAAACAGCCCGTTTCCCAACTTCTAGTGGGCCCAGTAGGCCCATTTTTTGCCCTCCCCAGGCTCCAGAGGCTTCCCTGGAGCTTGGGGAGGGCCAAAATGTCCTCCCTATCCCCCCAGAGGCCCTCTGGAAGCCAAAAACACCCTCCCAGAGCCTCCGTGTGAGGCGAAAATCAACTGCCTGGTGCGCACATACACATTGGAGCTGAGCTAGGGCAACAGCTCACGTGCCAGCAGATATGGCTCCATGTGCCACCTGTGCCACCCGTGCCATAGGTTCGCCATCACTGGTATAGGCAAAATAACACCTGGTAACAATACAATCAATGATTGAATAGAATTATGATGCAAAAGAAGAGGAGATTCCTGAGTTTTTTTAGTACAATTTAAAATTACAGAACTTGCAAGCTAGACATGATGCTTGTCATTGACGGAATGTAAAAGTTGATAATTTTAAGAAGGAAAGTGTAATTGGACTATAGGAACATAAAAAATAACTTCATTGATTTCATGTAGTTTGGACCATAAGTTTCCCTACTTTATAGTCCTTAAGAGTAAATAAACTGCCAATATTGTAATGGCCAGCCACATTTAAGTCACCATTGAACTATTTTTTTTAATGTAGAACCTCAGTGCCAATGACTACAGCTTCAGTATAATAACACATGTTTTGTACTTCAATATCACTTTCTTGATAACTTATAAATATAGTTGATATACTGCAGTATTTAACATAGTTTATTAAAGGTTTTTAAAAATATGTTAATTATGAATATTTCTTGAGTCTTAGATCTACATACAGTCAATAGGTCATATTTGCATGTTATCTGAGGCTTAACTTTATCATTGCTTCATCACTATTCAAGGATAACTAAACCCAAACCAGGCTAAACATGCTTTGGACTTGAGACAACTAATGAAATCAGTAAGTTAAAATGTTCCCTTATCCCATCCAAGGAACTGTCTACTGAAATAAACTATACAATTTATTCCATATAGACATTTCCACAAAACTTTAGCCATTTTCTAAAATTAATATCATGTGAATGGATGTTGCTGACAGTTCTGTTATATGTAACAGAAACTGTTCAGACAATGAGCATTCATTTCTCAACTATTCATTGAAAATTTTTATGCTGTCCCACGAGATTTTTATATGATTAAGGAAAACTCTCTTTATTACATTTGGTAATCTACACTCTCAAGGGTCTGATCTCATTATAACATCTCTGAAAAACGGTTTGTTTAGAAATAAAAGTTCTTTCAGAATAAGAAAAAAAGATATTATTATAACATTTGTTTTGGCCACCTGAAGCAGCTCCAGATTGACTCATTCCAGAATTGTAAGATGAATAATTGTATATATTTCTGAAATTATTCAGTTTTCTTTTTCTCTGCTAGGAACTTAACTGAATCAATCAAAGAAACTCATGGTCCACAAAGAAATAAACTTTATGGTGCAGCAGTGTTGAATTCAGCTGATGAACAGAAATTCCATAAATATGTGGTATTATGACTCAGTTATCCATCAGCCAATCTGTTGTATCATAAACGTTTCTGTAGTACTTTGGCAACCTAAAGATTGTCTATAAACTGTGCCATGCTTATTCCCACTGAAAAGCACTGACTTTTAACTCCAGCCTTGTAGATGTATTTTGCAAACTGAATTACAGCATAATAAAATTTAACATTGATAAAATTGGAATGCTATTAAGAGGAAGAGGTATTTGCATTCTTATAACGATGTTACCTCCTGGCTTCTCATGTCTTTTCCTGATAACATTGTTATCATTTACATTTAGCACTTATCTGCATTAGTTGGTTGCCCTGTCACCTGACTGCATTGGCAAGTCTTTCTGGAGGGCAGAAATGAATGATGTTTCCCTCTATTAGTCTCCCACACATTGTCAAATGAAACTGCAAGCAGTTCATTTTTCTGTTGTTCTTCCAGAGTACATTTTTCTGTGTTATGTAACTTGAGTGCTCCTACTCATTTGGGGTAGCATGCCTTTGTTGTTGTTGTTATTGTGGCAGGCCTGCCCAACAATTCACTGGCTTCTTCAAGGAAGGAATGTTTCTTCAACTGAATTAATGCTTACCATGTTCTCTAACATCATTTAAAGGTACCTGATTGCCATGAATTCTATAACAACACAATGGCTATAACAACCACCTTATAAATTAAACGTTGGTAGTTCCAAAGTCAGCATTTTTAAAAAAAATTTTTCCTGAACTACTTTTCCTATGCTTCCTCCTCCTCTTCCTCCTCCCCTGATGCACAAAAAATTCCACTATTTTTCAAAGCACTTGATATAGAAGGGTTTATTCCTCAATATCAAAACATGCCTGCTCCTAAAAATCCTAAATCAGCCATGGATATATACAAATACTGGAGGCAAAATTCTTCTACCACAAATGATTGGAAAAACAGTGTTCTATTTGACTATACACATATAGTCTTCACATACACAGAGATTGGAAGGAGAGAAATACTGCACATATTTTTAATATTACTTTATTCCTAAACACAGTTTTTAAAATTACTGCTATGGCTTTCTACATTGTCTCTGAAAAATACATGTGTCATCAAGATTGAGATGAGCAAATGATCCTAAGCTAATTAGCAAATTATTAATTAATTTTTGTAAGAAGTTGATTAATTCATCAGTTGAAAAGATACAATCACAAACCATATAATACATCAAGTTCTATAAAAGTAGTCATTTCTATGAAAATGTCCAACTTCACCCAAGCTGAATTTGTTCCTCTGTTTGAATCTCAGCAATTCTGTAAAATATTCAAAAAGATTGTGGTTTTAATTTTAAATTTTGTTCCACTAAATATACTAGTATCTCAGATTTCTTAGATGTAATCAAAGTATCTGGTCTATACTGATATGTTAAAACATGTTGAATTGATTGTATAACCAGTTGAAATCAAGAAAACATATTTTCAATAGTCTTTACAAGTTAATTGAGTTAAATGTATTTTTAAAAATGTTAAGCAGCTTATTTCTTGGATAAGTTATAGATCTTTTTTTCTATCACAATCAGGATGGATTTTATGAAGTTGTCTTCTCTCTATTTCTATGTTTGACACAGCTTTCTCAAATGGCTTCAGGATTCTAAGCTTATGAGGTAAGAAAAAGTCCTTAGGAATTACAGTGTTTTTCAATTACATTTTAAATGGAGACATTTTTATGCTGACATTAAGCCTCTTTATCTCTCAAATCCATCTGAAATAGCACCTCCTTTTCTTTCATCTACAATTCCATCAGCCTGTTTAATTCCCTTAACATCTGTAAAGTGTTCAGTAGCTGACTGATTAGGAGTTACATTTATTTTTTGTAGTTTTATCTTTCAACAACTCTTTTTTTAGTCAGTAACTTCTCGAACCTCCTATACTAGCTCTCCTGTATTGTGAAGTCTGTTCCATGATTTCCTTTATTAAGGCAGCTTCGATCATCATCTAGAATCTTGCAGATTCATCACCTAGAATTTTTTTCTAATTTCCAATTCTACTGTATTTTTAATATAATTATTGTAGGCATGTTTTTTTTCTTCAGACTTTCTTATATTCTCCACTTCCTGATGCTTTTCAGTTTTTTAAAAATCAGATCCAGTATTCTTCCTGAAATACATCGTTTTCTGCTCTGCTGGCAAAATTATATAATATGGAAGTGGCATATATATACAAGCTCCCACCCAATCAGCTCAAACCCTCACCGGCAGTTAAAAGGAAGAAACAGCTGCAATCACACATTGCTCCTATAAGCACCAAGCTGAAGACACCAGCCTGAAGATGACGAATGAGACTTCGTCGAAATGTCGCCAAGACAATTCTAATTTCACGCAGGAGAAGACCCGAATAACCAAAGACCTACATACAAACACCAGAATGAATAAATATATATATATATGCAAACTTACAAAGAACTGATAAAGTATGCTTCCTCCCATAATTGGGTATACCAGGTGACTCAGCAGAAAAACACTTTATATATATTGTATATCCCTATACACAATATATATTGTATATCCCTATATACAACAAGAAAAAACAGCTGGAGGTTGCCTTTCTGGATGGCTAGAGGTAAGTAGATGTCAACACAGAATGGGACAACTTACCACGACTAACTCACCGCTGCCAATACGCTATGTCCAACTCACCATGGACAACTCGTTGCAGCCAATTTACCATGGGACAACTCACCACAGGACAATTCAACAATTGTATTTAATTATTTTAAATAATTTAAAAATTATTTAACATTTCATTCTGTCCTTCCTTTTGCACCATTTCTTTAATGATTCTATTTCACAATTTTTTTGATATTATATAACTTTTGTCCAACAGCAAATTGTCCCATGGTGAGTTGGCTATGGCAAATTGTCATGTGGCAAGTTGGTCACAGCAAGTTGTCCTAGACCTAATGTCAAAAGTTTTCCTGCACTTAAGAGTGACCAGTGGCTCATATTCACATGGTGGGTGGGTGGGTGGAAGCTGGTTCTTCAAATAAATCCTAGATTGCACTACATAGATGATTAAAATAAATTGAATCATAATCCTGGTTGGCAACTATAATCTTTTTGAGTTAGTTCCAGATCTACCATTCTGACCTTTGCCATTATGCCACAGTATATGGACCTTTACACTGACGTTTTTAAAATCAGTGGTTAAACTTTCATGGGTTGTCCACTAATTTATTTCTTGTTGCCAGTATCAACCATATACCCTTCTTTAAAAAAAACCCAGTCCATTAGAATATAAATTGTATGTCAGCTAATACAAACATAATTCATATTACAAACATGTGTTTCTGGCAGAGGTTCATTTCTTTAAGTGTTTCCTGAAAGACAGAAAATCAATATTTGAACCACTTTATGACATTGGGCCTTCCCTCACTTGCATCTAACCACACCATAACTTGCATCTAACCACCCCTGGCAACATTATCATTGTCTGATACTGACTTAATCCCTTGATATAATTTGAGGCAGCTTTCAAGTATCTTTAACTCTTCTGGTTTTAAAGTAGGTTTTTCTTCTTACCACAACATATTTGTTGCAGTAGATATAAACTGACAAGCTTCCCCAATCATTCTGTCAGGGGTGTATTAAAGTGATCCCAAGGGAAAGGTTTGACTTAACTTCTCTTGACCACTTTAGAAATGTTAAGATATTTTACACTGATGTGGGCTCTGCCACTTTTCTCTGGTACCTGGGTATTGTCCTCCAGGCCAATTTGGGCAGCAAGACTGAAAGAGTTCAGATCTTTCAATCCAGTCTCTATCCTTCTACTTGCAGATCTCTTATCTGATTCACATTTTAAATTAGTTAATTGAAAGAAACCAAATGACCTACACAATGTAGAGCATGGGTGTCAAACTCACATCATCATGGCGGCATAACATGATGTACCAGGATTTTTCCCCCCTTCGCTAAACCGGGTGGGGGCAGGACCAGCCATGAATTTGACACTTTTGCTATAGAGGGAGACTCATCTATGCTATGAAGTCTTTCTAAAGAGCCTGTCTCCTCTTAACCAGGCTACTTTTAAACATAGGATTAGCACTCTATTACTACTAAACTCTAAAATCTATTACTACTAAACTCTAAACTACTAAACTCATGCTCCAAGTGGACTGACAGGCATTCAGGGAAATTACATGGTGCTATAGTTTAGTGAAATTGAATCTCCCATTGTACTGTACACCATATCAGTATTATCAAGGCTACTTTTAAACATGCATTTAGTGCAGGCATCTATATGTGTTTTTAAAAAAATCTGACTTACAGCTGGGGTGGGTGGAAGACGCTAGCTGTGTATCAGGAAAGATATTCTCAGTCTGAGAAAAGTGGAGTGGGGTGAGGCAGCTCAAAGAAATGACAGGTGCAGCAGGAGACTGAGTGTTGAAACTCATCACTTTATCCTTATCCAATATTAAGCAATGGATGCTTTTCAGACAGCTGTTGACATTTTGTGGGAAAGGAGGAAAATAATTCTGGGGAAATACACCAATCCCTTTCTTAAATATGCCCTGTATAGTAATAATACATTTTCCAACATCAGATTTGCAGCAAGTTCAACAAAGCCACACAAGTTTTTACACTGGCATAAACTCAGCCTTCTGTACTTCTAATTTCTCCTTAAGTGTTGAATAACATTTCCAAAAAACAAAGTTGATGATCTACAAGCGAATCAACTTTCTCATTTGATGTGGAAAAACTGCAGTCCATTTGAATGGCCATTTTATTGTTGGGCTGTTTTGTATTATTCATTGCTATAATTATAGTTTTACTTATGCATTATTTATAAGAGCTTTCTAGCAGAAGAAAATAATATACATTTCTTTATGAAACATATCCAACATTCAGCCATGGCATAGTAATATTTTCCAATCACTTGCTTTCCTGTCTGTATTTTGGACATATATATTTTGTAACTGCCTTCTAAGATCAGTGCAATTATAAGTATATTCATATACATTAATAAATAATGTCAGCCGTAATGCTTTCTGGAATTGCAGTGCAATAGCTTTATTGTGTGTGCGCGCACACACACACACACACACACACACACACACGACATACTTTTTCTGTTTTTACATCCTTTAGGGCAGAAATAAAGGTTTGTAGGTAGATTCAAGAATTCCAAATTGCTAAAAGTTTCAAAATTAGGGAGCATAAATCTATTAGCTTTTAAAATGTATGTGCAAAAATGAGTTGCATAATTTTTTTTCTCAGTTCTCTTCTGCGACATCAGCCAGATACCAACACTGCATTAACATTGACTGGCAAATGTATTGGGAAATACATAGTAACTGATTTCCTGTGCATATTTTTCTCATTTTGACTTCCTTTTTCAAAGAGATTATGAGAAAGGAAGAAAGTGTCGAATTTGGATGTAAAGTTGAACGATGCTATACCACTATATTTTAAGGCTGAAAACATTTCTCATTTGTTTCACCTACAACATAACAATTGTTGGTAAGAAATTTTAAAAAGCTGGATAGTAGACATGGCAGAAGCTGGAGACAGCAGAGTAGAAGGAAAAGAACTGTGGGGGAGGGGTGGATCATAAAATACAAAGACCTGCAAATAAAAGCAAAATGATTGTGGCAAAAACCCCAACAACAAACCCAAAGATTGCATCAATAGTACTAGGTGCCTTGGATGCAATCCCAAAATATCTGGAGCACCAGTTGAATACCATCATCGTTGACAAAATCATCATCAGACAGTTGCAGAAGTTACTTGGAACAATTTACATTCTGTAATGATACCTTTAATACCATCAAACAACAACATAAGCGGCATGTATAAGCGCACTACTGTGCCTACCATCCCTGTCCTACTGTCCTATTTTCTTTTTCTTTTTATGTTACATGTATCTACT
>JANHGD010000789.1:363882-375163 GCA_027560375.1 Imantodes cenchoa
ATGCCGTGCATGCGCGCATCAGGGGCAGGTTGTACTTACCTGCCGCTACCAGTGCACATTGTGATCGCATGCGCGTGCGCTATCTCATGTTTTCTCACGTGATATCGGCTCTCTGCGCATGCGCAGAAGGACAATTTTACTTCTGCGCATGCGCAGAGAGCCAAAAACCATGAAAAAAAAAGATGGCAGTGCCCACGGCCCGGCAAAGCGGTCGCGCACGCGATGATGCAATCGGCGGGCCGCTACCAGAGCTACAGTGAATGGCGCACTGGTAGGAACCCGCCTCTGGCATGCATGCTTTGCATGCGCACACCCACAGCAATAAAAAATAGCATCTGCACATGCGCAGAAGCAAAATCCAAGATAGTGGTGCCCACGGAGACACCGACAGAACCAGCTCCATGACGTCATTGCCGAATCTAAAGAACCAGTTAGAACCAGTAGGAACCCACCTCTGGACTAAATCTTTTAGCCTTCTGAATTGTTTAACTTCGATTTTCACTTATAACTGTGTTTTTAGTCATACTTTATAATGCTTGGTTTTGTTGTTTGTAAATTGCCCAGAGTCACTCAGATGAGATGGGCTGTGTGGAAACTTCATAAATGAATAAATAATAGCCGATGAGGAAAAGCTAGAGACATCGTGAGATAGAAAACAATATATTGGCCAGCTAGTATCAGAAAGCAGAAGAAAGACAAAATACAGATAAAATGGAATAAATGCATATCAGGGAATAACTACGGACAAAATGTGAAACAACTGAATTGTTTCTGGACTTTTTTTGACTAGTTTATTGTTAAAATTCCTCCGGGAGTTGGGCGGCCTATAAATACGACAGACAGACAGACAGACAGACAGACAAACAAACAAACAAACAAAATTGCTAGTTGCACCAACCAGAATTATTTTATTAGCTAGATTTCTTTTAGGAAATCTGAACAACATAAACTGCACTCTCTCTCCTATTTTTCTTCTCCAGTAACAATACCAGTTGAGCTGAAACAAGACAATTGTCCCAAAGCCTCCCAGGGAGATTTTAGGATTGAGAGTAGTATTGGACCTGGATTTTCCCTCTCCTAGTCCAACACCTTTACCACTACACCATCCCAGTTCTCAAAGCAACAAGCTTCTTTTTATTGATAGATTCTAGGTTGTCCGGTCTTTTCTCTTCCACAGGTATGAATGTCTAGGTTGGTTCGTCAAACATGGCTAAAGAGATTACGTTGCATTGGGCATTACATAAATTATCTGACTATTGGCATGTTCCAGAAGAATTGGGAAGGCTAGATCATTCTTGATCTTTTAAAAAACCCTTCTCCTTGAATCTGCTGAAAAGGATTATTGTGCATTTTTGATAAAACACTAACAGCATATACATTTTTTTAGAAAATTGATCATCAGGGTTTTTTTTTCTTAAATCCAATGATTGATATTGATTGTTCTCTTCTTGTTACTGATCCATTTCTGCACTTAATTCCTCTTTTTTATGACTGCTCAAGGGAGCCTGGCTTGATTTTCTTACGGTATTACTGGACATGATATAAGAAGGAGATCGGAGGAGGAGGTAATAAATAATACTAGGTAGGCATGTTGTAAGTCCATAATTCTCCTACAGAATTGGCATTGAATGACAATTTCACAGAAGCTCTACATGCCTGTTTGTGTAGTGCAGAGGTCTTCAGACTTGGCAACTTTAAGACTTGTGGACTTCAAATCCCAGAATTCTCCAGCCAGCATAGCATAGCTGGCTGGTGAATTCTAGAAGTTGAAGTCCACAAGTCTTAAAGTTGTCAGGTTTGAAGACCTCCATTCTATAATTACCTCCTGAGATGAGGAAAAGGCGGCCACCAAAATGTTTTTTTTTCTTAGCAGAACTATTTTAGAAGCTGGCATCCTTTTTCCCTCCCTGTATTACAGAGGTTGAGGAGAATCTAATCACAGCAAACTTTAAAAGAAAACAGCAGGATAATATTCATGGATCTTCTTTAACATTGCAAGTTCTTATCAAGTGAGAAATACCAGTTCTTTTGAAACTCAATGTCGAAGAGAAAAGTATTTAAAAAGTAAACAGTCTTTTTACTTTTCAGGCATAATTATGTGGTAATCATTTCTCCCTGTCATAACTGAATGTATACTTTATCTGTCTTTCATTTATGGAGCTTAAATGAAACTGTGACACTAATTTATCCATCTGACTATCCCTGAAGTGATATCTGCAGTTTAACACAACTAAAATGAAAAAGAAATTTTAATTTAAGAACTGTGTTGAAAAATCTGTAGCACTTTGAAACTATGAGAGATTATATTTTTGATAAGGATAACATATAAAAAGAAATACATTTTGAGGAGGAAATTATCGTTATTCCTCTTTTAAGAAAAAAAAGGTCTTACATTTCCAGTTGTGCATATATGCCTATATGAAAACTGAAGTGCACTAAGATTCAAGGTTGACTCAGCCTTCCATCCTTCCGAGGTGAGTAAAATGAGGACCCAGATTGTTGGGAGCAATATGCTGATTCTGTAAACCGCTTAGAGTTGTAAAGCACTATGAAGCGGTATATAAGTCTAAATGCTATTGCTATTGCTATTCTTTGAGGTTTCTGGGTGTATCTGAAAAAAGATGCTGTTGCTTTATGAGTTAGTTTGGCATTAATAAATCTTGTCTTTAATGCAGATGCCCCTTTTGAAGGCTCATGTGGAAGCCTGGCTGAGGAAGGGGAGTGACTTTTATTAATAGCAGAATAATGTACTGATTGTGCCCGCATGCAGTTTGAAGTTCGACTTTTTAATAATTTTTGAAGTGTTCATATCTCTAAAACACAGAAAATAAAACTGGGCAATTCTATCATAATTTCTCTGGGTACCATTGGATAGGATTGATTTTGATCTTCATTTCTGAAAATCTATCTATACAATAAGAAGAGTATAATAATAATTATACTCCTTCCAACGTCTTGGTCATCTTCAGGATTATCCCCACTGAAAGAAGTTAAGCAATAAGATGTCACAATTATTTTAATTATTGAATGAATCCACTTGAGAGATTTAAACATGTAAGGCCATTTAAAAACAAAAGAAAATGTAATAATTAAATCTAAAGGTTCACATATTATGCAACTATAAGCACCAAGTCTTTTTCTAATCTGTTCAAGCATCTTACACAAACACAATCTATTTGCTATTGCTTTCTCACCAACAGTTTTCTTTATGTAGGCAAATATTAATTCAAATATGCAAGTATTCACAAGAGTCATTAAAAGCTAACAGCCAGTCATAAGAAAAACAATGGAGCAACAATAATGCATTTTCTTTCAAAAGAGTTATGAAAAATATAATTAGCTGTGTTCAGAAACAAAGTACTAAGACTGCAATTATATGCACATTTACTTGAGAATAAACTTCATTTAAAGATCTTAAAATAGAGTTACATGTTCCTCATCAAACCTGAATGATTCCCACTTATATTTTTCGAAAGGAAACATTTAGCTTTAATCAGTGAAGGAAGACATTATAGTCTATTAGCTGACACTACCATTAACTGCAAGATTACATAGCTAGTAATCAATTACATTATTTCTCCATTTCATTCATTCCAATACAGTGTTGTATGCCAAACTTTCCAAATCAATAATGCTAGAGGAAAACATCTATAAAACAGCTATCACAATAAAGTTAACGATACATATTTAAGCACGAGCAATACAGAGTTTGGAGATTGTTTATGAATATCCTGCCAGATGGGGAGCAATAGGCATTGGTAAAATCTCCAGGGATAAAAATGGGTTTAAAACAGTCAAACATTGTGCAATTCTACCAAAATATTTCTTATACATTCATAAGTAACCCACACCACTAGTATAGCAATAATAGCTTTCTGACAAAAGGAAATAAAACAATCCATTTATCATTGTGTATCACACAGTATATCCTTTTTGGTAAAACTATTCTAACCCCCAAAAAGAAATTTTAGGTTATGCATCCATGTAATGTTTCCAGGCTTGTGATTATATTTTTATTCTATCAATTTATTATAAAATTATGGACATTTATTACCTTATATTCATTGGCAGATATTAATATAAACAGCAATTGTGTTCTGTTGTACATTTCATAGACTAATTCTTTCACAATACGCAATATTTTATTAAGGTTCATAGCATATCAGAGACATGTGAAACTACTGCTATTTATTGCACAGTCTGTAAGTGCCATGGGTATAACATGAGCCCACAGATCATTGCTAGATGGACTGTCCAGAAACAGGTTCTTCAACTGCTGTATCTGGCAATGTTCTTGCAAAAATCACTGGTTTTCCTGCACATGATTTAGAGTATTATTCTTGATGCCAAACAAATGCTTTCTGGAGACAATTTTTTTTATTCCAAAAGTTTAACTTTCCATCTGTCACTGAGCCAATAGCAAATACTGGGTAGGTGGGTAGGAAGTACAGTACTTGAATTTCAGATTCCAAAGTTGAATGTGGCTGAAATTTATAAATCAGAAAACCACAGTTTTTACAGGTTGGATTATTATGTATGAACAGAAGAGAATAGCGGATGAGTTCAAGATTCAGATAGTTAGATTTGTACAGTAGGATTATAGAACACTGCAAAACGATTAATCTTTTCTTTAATGGTTAGATAAGGTTTTAAAAAGCCTTTTTGAACCTATTTCTATATCTGGTCAAAGTTATGTATACATTGTATATGTATTACATTCAGTATAATGCAGCAATGAAAGGCTATTAAATATCCAAAATAAAGAGAATATGCAGTGTGTGTGTGTGTGTGTGTGTGTGTGTGTGTGTGTGTAATTATAATTATATACACATATACACATACATACACACATATTGATGCATATATATAAATAACACATACCACAAACTGGTATTTCCTTGGAAATAAATAAAATAAAATTATTGCTTCTTAGATTTTTAAAACCGATTAACAGAACGCACATGTTTAATACCCTCTTGTTTTCATGGAATTAGTTATACTGTTGTTTGAATCCTAGCCCTAAACAGGATTTATGAAGAAAACACACTTTTTGTCCATCTGTTTTGTATCTCAGCAATTAGGAACAATCTTAGAATCAAACATTAGAATCAAACATTAGGAATAAAGATCATAATATGCCATTGTGCCTTAATAACGATGCATATAACAATGAGCTACAATTTAAGCTGGTTTGGCCTTTTCTACATGACTCACGGTTCTTTGTTTTTAGATTAACACTGACCTTTTCAAGTTGCATCAGGCTGAAGTAATTTGTCAGAACAGATACGAATTGCATTTGCAAAGAATAATTGTGATGTATCTTGTCCATAAATTTCACCTAATTCTGGCTAAATAAATTAACATATTTTTCTAAAGCAACCTAACCCCAAAACTGCTGGACCTATCTTTTTGAAATTCGTTTTTTCATTGCATTATAGTCTAATATTCATTGCAGATAGTCTAATATTCCTGGAAATTTTACCCCATTCTTAGAAAGATTTAAAAAGTATCTGTGGTTTCTCCTTGCTAGACCAGAGTCAACATTATAAATACAACTTTTAAACACAAGTTTGATTTCAGGGCAATTAATATTCAGCCAATATACAGCGATTTGATAATGAAGTGACATCATTATTGGAAAATTTATGAGAAAATTGCCTTGAGTCAGGCCTTTAAACAATAACTACATTAAATCAGAAGGCATATGACCACCACCCCAAAAATTATCACAAAGTATGAAAAAATTGCCCAATATATTTTGATACCTAAGACTTCAACTCTATCCCTTGCCATCCTATGTTCACCAAACACAGGATTTCATTATACAAGTGACAAATGTCACAAAGTAATTTCTTTGTCCCAGTGCTGTCTGTAGTTAAATTTCAAAACTTTGAGAAAACTGTTTATTTAATAGAAATTAGGCTAGAAAATTCATTAAAAATTAAAACATTAATAGAAAAGTAGGTAACAATTGTATGTTATTATTACCATCTATATCACAGGTTCAGCCATATGGATTGTCTTCATATTACTTAGGCTTCATTTTGTAATATGAAAAGGAATATATTTGAAAGCTTTTTAAATTATAAGTGTAAGATTATAAGTAACTGCTAATTTACGCTGTCCTTTATAATATCCATTACTAATCTACTGATTTCAGTCTCTTCTAACCTATGCTAGATTTTAAACAGGAAAAAATGTTCTTACTTTATTTAAAATAAATCAAGTGACAAGTAGGTTCACTATTTTACTGTTCTGGCCATCAGACCTGATAAAATTCTGACAAAAATGGAAATAGATAAAGTCTCAGTCATCTGAAGAAATTAAAACGAAGACATTTTCCTTCTTAGGAGACTCTATGAACTTGATGTCAATAAACAAGCAGATAAATAGATAAATCTTAAAACATGGTACTCTAACATAAGATTATTCCAGCATATTCAAATGCCTGCCAACTCCAGTTGCATTTGTTTACATCAGGGGTCGGTTCTAAAAAAATTTACTACCAGTTCTATGGATGTGGCTTATTTTGTGGGTGTGGCTTGATTATCATGTGACTGTGGGTGTGGATTTCTGGTCATGTGACTGGGCAGGCATGGCTTTGTAGTCATGTGACTCAATGGGTGTGGCTTGGTTGTCATATGACTGGGTGGATGTGACCAACTTGACGTCACTCGCGCTAAGGTTAGGGTTAGGGTGCCTGGCCTGTCCTCACCTCAAAAGCCTCAACAAGATACAATTTGCCTGTCTATTTATTTGCTACTACTGAACATCCAAAATATACTATTTAATCCTACATTCTTTCTTTCTTGTCCCTCTCTCTCTCTCTCCCTTCATTCCTTCCTCTTTCTTTTTTTTCTTTCTCTTTCTCTTTTTTCTTTCTTCTCTCTCTCTCTCTCTCTCTCCCTTCCTTCCTTTTTCTTCTTTATCTTTCTTTCTTTCCTGTTTCTCTTTCTTAATACCCTATATGAACCCTAGACTCCACCCACCACAAATGGATGGCTTTAGATTTTAAAACACTTAAAAAATAATAATAATAACCTGAACAGTTTCTTCATTTTGACAAATTTATCTTTACCAGGAAAATTTAAGCATTTATGAGCTTCAAGTTATTCCTATTTTTAAAAAAAAATAGTTTTAACTTGTCAGTTAAGAGTGTTCTGTATTATGATAGATTTAGTCAGCCATATACTTTTGTTTTGTTTGTATTTAATGTTTTACCTTTCTAGTAAGTTTCTTTTTTCTTCGTTGTTTTTAAAAACTGGACAGCATTCACTTATTTATTTAACCTATTCAAATTTTGATCTGCCAATATGGTTGCTACATATCTGGCTATAATTATTCCCTGGTTTTTGTAGCATACACAGTTCCTTGTAAGTGACAATCCTTGAGTTATCTTTTCAGTGGGAAGGTATTAGAGGTATTTGCTATTATGAGGCAACAGTAGCTCGTCCTGCTAGGGCAGAGATGTCAAGTAACCAGATCAGTATTATAATCTAAAGTAAGTTTTTTGGTAGTATAACCATAAGAAGAAAAAACTTAGGCAAGCTTCTACTAAAAACAAGATGAAGTGGGAATTTCATACATCTCTTTTTATCTCTTAATTGCAAACAGCTGGAAAAGAAACCTACAGAGAACAATATAATTATATTTACACAGAGGGAAAAACCAGCAATTTTCATCAGGCCAAAAAAGCAGACAGTTACCTCACATTCAATCCAAAGTTCAACATAGATGTGTCATGATTTCAGTGAGAATTACTTCTGAATAGCTTTATTTTCTTCTCCATTTATTTTTTTTAAAACTCCGATTCTTTTTATCTCATGTATTTAAAAGGATGTGTGATTCTCGGCAGGTTCTTTTTTCTTTTTTTTTAAGTTGAACATCATCTGCATGGGCCATCTTAACAACTACAATCACCAGTTTTTACTAACTTGGAGAAGGTACACTTTGGCTTTGCTGTTAAAAGTTTATAAAATTCTTCTTTCATAAAAGTCAAAAGAGCAAATTAAGCCATTGAGCCTGACTCTGCCTCATGCTGGTTTTTAAAATAAAGCATCCATAACAGATGCCTGAATGGCCTTTGACTGAACACAGTTTAGCAGAAGGGACACATCAGCTCCCTAGTTAATTGGTTCCAGTGCGGCACTCTTCCTCCTCCTAAGATACGTCTTCTAATAAGTGGAATGTTGCTTCAATCTATTTATATCTACTATCTGAGATGACAGATACCGGCATTTGAAAAATGGAATCATATCTCCACTACATCATTTTTGTTTCTTAATACCAAATATTCTCCTTGAACACCAAATATTCCCACTTTCTCTTTATAGGACTTCACTTTTGTGTCTTAGTAGTAATCCTTGAACCTGTTTTCTGGTTTCTTAAAGTGAGGTGCTTAGAACTGGAAATGGTATTGAAGTGAGGTGAGATAATGCAGAATAAAGTTGGAACTACTAATGATTTGGAAATTAGATCTGTGATTTAAAATTGCACTTGCCTTCTCTTTCACTATCTCACAACTAATCCATTTCATGTCCCATTTTCCAAAAGGCAACTGCCCTTTCTTCCTTGTTTTTTTCTTTGAAAACATTTTGCTTCTCATCCAAGAAGCTTCTTCAGTTCTTCTTCAGAACTGAATCTTAGCCCTTCAAAGGCTTAAATCTTCACCCTTTTTTTCTACAGGCATTCAACAATTCCATCCCTAAAGACCTAACCTTCTTTCGTATCTATTACATTCAGTTTTTCTGAGTTGTATGGATATACAACCTACCTATTTTTCTTTATTTCATCTGTCAATTTGTGGTTTTTTAAATCATTTATATTTCTTATATTACATTTGTCATGATTACCAGCAGATGGTGCCACTACCTATCATGCTTTGCTTGAGCAAGACTTTCAAGTAACAATTTTAGTCACACAAAAAAGGTGTCTAGATTACCAGCTTTAATCATACAAGTGCCACATGTGACACTCCTAATAGCAAGTTTTTGCACATTTTGACCAGTATATTGCAAGGATAATCAAAGCCCAGTTTTACCCCAAATGTGCTCACACTATGCTATACAAACTAAATTCTGATCTAGACATTACCTTACAAACCAATATACTATTACTTGTATCACATAAAGCAGAAGTCATATATAGGATAATGACATGTTCAAGTAACATTGTTGTTCATATGGATTTAATTTGTCAGAACTGTTCCTCAAATAGGAAATAGTGGATTGTAAAGGTTCAGAGAAAACCACTGATGGTAAGTTAATAAGCAATGCAGAAATAAATCTGTACACAGCATTGTTTGAGATACTCTACATTTCAGTCTGGCTCCATCCCATTCCCTCTGTAAATTCAAACTGTCATCTATAATCACCACACTAACCTTCCAGAGTCTTTGCATCTCCAGCTTCTACAAAAATATTCAGTATATTTGAAAATGGAGCTTGGTAGTTTTTGATATATTTTTTTCCTCCATAAATTATTTTTTCTCATGAAGCTAAACTTCTTTATCATTAAGAAAAGTTAATAATTTGCCAGTTTTATTTGTGGTAATGTTGATGCAGATGTTGGAAGTGTGCAATCTTGTGCGCAACATATTATCACCATGTGGAAAAGCACAACAGGGAGTCACTGAAGAGCTGGGTGGCCTTATAAATTTCATTAAAAAAAATTATATGCTAATATATAAAGTGCAAGTTTTCAATAAAGTTGGGATATATAGAGATAGCTGTTTCTCCTTAATGAGATATGACATTTGATTAATTACTATCAAGTTGGGGTCAAGTTAGTGACCAGATGAGCAATTTCTCTCCAGAATCATCTATCTTCAATGTGACCTTTTAAATGTATGACAAGGGTAAAACCTAATATAAGTTAATATTGTGTAAATAATTACCCTATAAAAATTACTGAATTAAATTATGCATATTTACTCTATGGAATGAGGGAGAATATATAAGTCTGCCTAGGAATTTTTCACTGAAATAAAAAATTACCAGGATATTTGTGCTTTTTAGTATGTATTTCAGTACACTGATGAATTTTATACCTTAAAAATAAATTGCAATATTATTTTAAAAGTTTGTTCTTACATAATGTGTTTTCTCTTGTTCCAGTCTCCTTTGCCTTTCAGTACTATTCAATAGGATCTCCCATTGGAAGAGTAGGAATTATATGATTATTCAGTTTTTTAAAATGTCTTCAAGCAATGCATGTAGATTATCCAAAGGGTTTTCTATTATTTATTATAAACAGCAGAAAGACAACTTTTAATTAGCCATGCTTATATTTTTTATTAAAAAGGAGGATATATTTCCCTGTATTGTGTTAATGTGCTCATTAACTCTGACACAGCCTTATTATGTTCATTAAAAATGAGACCATCGTAAGAACTGTGTTGCCTTTATTATATCTCAAAATGTTTTCAGCTTGCATTTCAAGGCCTTTAGATAATGCACATATTATCCATAATTCAGCAAAGGGTTAATTATGCTTACTCCCCTGATTTCAGTAAGATTTAAATATTCATCCTACCTTGCCAATAAATATGCCCATGTTTACTTCCTTAATTACTTAATTAAAATGTAATTATATTACAGTACATAAATAAGAAACTAGAAAAATTTCAGGCGCAAACAACCAGATCCACACTTGTAGTGTTCAAACTAGCTACTTCAATGTTCTGTGCCTATAGTATAGGGATTTCCCCAAATTGGCAGATCTCACCTGGAAAATAGCAGATAAGATGGGGGGAGGGGAGAGAATCAAACCTTGCCCTCTTCTGTTTATATAGGGACTAATCAACCAGTAAAGCCCTCCTCCTGACTGGATGGTTGCTCTCCCAAAAAATTGAGTATTTGTTAGTGTTTTTCCATTTATGAATAGATTCAGCCTGTACTGGTTCCCCAGCTCATTTTTTAACTTGATCTTTCTTTTGTGACCTTTGTTTGCCATACTAAATTTGATCCTATTCTGTTCAGTTTCCAGAAAATAATCCGACTGACGGACAGACCAAATGCCGATCCCCTTTGTTGCATAATTTCTTTCCAACATCACATTGATTTGGAAAGAATAAAATTGCTGACTTGATCAATTTCACTACTTGGGAAGAAAATTCTGTTTTTTTAAGTCTTTCTGTCAAGTTTTGTTGAAGCTGGGGGTAGAAATCTTCAACTTCTTCATTTTGCCTTATTCAACTAGTCATAACAGTGTTACTTTTAACTCAGCCTCATGTGGTTTACTCACTGCAAGGGTCCCCAAATTAGGCAACTTTAAGACTTGT
>JANHGD010000789.1:389091-400030 GCA_027560375.1 Imantodes cenchoa
TCTCACCAGGCTCAAGGTTGACTCAGCCTTCCATCCTTCTGAGGTGGGTAAAATGAGGACCCAGATTGTTGGGGGCATGCTGATTCTGTAAACCTCTTAGAAAGGGCTGTAAAGCACTATGAAGCGGTATATAAGTCTAAGTGCTATTGCTATTGCTTTCCAATTCCAACAGAGGATCTGGTTCTTTAAAAGGAGGAAACATAATGAGGAATTATTTTGGCTATTAAACATTGAAGTTTGTTTTAAAGGTTGTTCTCCCATTGGTTTTTAAGATGTGCAATAGTATTTAATGTTATTTTGTTTTTTTAATATTTATTATAAACTACAATGATCCCCTTACAGAAATATTTTTCCTTTCAGAAAGTTAAACAATTTTAGCTCAATACTGAGGCCATAATCATGTTGATGAAATATTAATAAGCTCTGTTTTATTCAAAATAAAAGCACAAAGAGCCCATTTGTATGCATTTTTTCAGATGCCCATTGACTTCAGTGGGTTTGCCTTCAAATATGATTACAGAGTTGGAACTGAACTGCTTTTTTATTTTGAAAATTGTGAATCAATGAAAAGCAAACTGAATATTTTATATCTATGTTAGTCACTTTCAAAGTGAACAGATTTTATTATGCTTTTTTTAATCCTGAGTTATATTTCTTGAAGAATTAAAAACAACCACTTTTCCAGTTCTTTATTCCAATTTATACTATTCAAATTCCTGCCCTTTTCTTAAAACCACTGTGGAGGGGGGGAGACAATGTACAGTTAGAAAGGTTTACATAGCATTGCTTCTTAGCTTTCTTTTAAGAGTTAGATTTTGATGTTGGCAGAAAATTATTGAATTTACTGAGGTGAGTTAGAATATATTGAGCAAGTAAAACTATCACAGATCAGCAGACACTCATATGATACCACTGGATTAAAATGTCACCAGATACAGAAGTTTGTCTGGATAAGTCTCACAAGCAAACATTCTGTTACCAAAACAAAACATTGATGGAAACCATTGTTCCTTCCCAGAAAAGATAGAGAAGAAAAGGACATGCAAAAATTGATTTCATTGTAAATAGGTTTTGCATTTTATACAAGAATCACTGGAATCTTTTTTATAATTGTTTATTTAGTTTTTTTTTTGCAATAAGCACACTTACTAGAATTTCTTGTACCTTTGAGTGTCTTTTTATCTTTTTTCAGTTCAGCTTGCTGGAAGAAAAAAGACAGCCTATTTGCTTCTTCTGCAATGAAATTATAAATGAGTGCAGTATTTTTGCACTAATATATTAACATTAGATACAAGAACTTCTGATCAATTAAAATATCCTGATTAATAGTGCAAACCAAAAAGAGGGAATAATAGAGGGGAAAACCACCTACTATTTTAAAATCCAAATTTGCCCCACTCCCATTTTGCCATTCAGTATCTTTTCTTCTTTTATTTTGCCCAACTCATTCAAGACTGAGAAAATATTTATGCAAGCTACTAAAGTAACTAATGAACCCAAGACCTCCTTCTGTCTCATCAATCTTGAAGCAGGACAATAGCAAGCCTGTCCATGCTAAACCTCCCAAAGAATAGGTAAGACTTGTACTCAAGGTTATAAATTCAAGAAGAAAGAATATAAAGGACTCAATGATTCTCCCTAAGGGCGGTGCAGAACAAAGAGATCTATAGTATGACTCTGGGGAATTAAAAAAAGAAAAGGTCTAAAGGGCATTCTTTGTGGTTTGAGTTAAAGCTAGGTAACTGAGTGAGCATTCCAATAACTTTGGAGAGAACCAAAAAGATGAACATGCATGAGCAGATTGTAATCTTACAAGCTTCTGGAGGACACTCAACCATATTTCCTGCTACAGTTGCATACTAGATCATATTTATTTATTTGCTTGTTTGTTTATTATTAGACTTCTATGCTGCCCATCTTATGCTGCCAAGGCAATAATTAAATGGTACCCTCATGAGTTGCTAAAGGTAACTTAAAAGGCAGGAAGTTACCTGCATTTATTGATTGCATCTTGTGTCTTAACTGTATCAACAGAGGTTAAGATCGTTAATTTACTTTAATTATTGAGTTTAAATAATTACATTCTAAACCATTATCTCTTGCAACTATTTGGGGACCTCATGATATTCTGGATTGCTCTAGGTTTCTTGCCTCTCCTGTCCTTGCCAGAACAAATTGGATTCGTGAGTCAACATGGCATAATACTAATAAAGATACACTACACATTTATAGAAATGTGCTTAACCAAAGCTTTTTTTTTTATCGCATTGCTTCTTGCCTAACACTTTAACTACTATGTTACACAGGCTTTCCTTGTCTAGGAAGTTTAACTTTGTCTGGATTGTGCTTATATGAAGCTTAAAAAAGAAGTAACAATGTTACTTATAAGAGATACGGTGATTTTAAACGTATCTTTAAAACTAAAGAAAAATTCAATATCAACACTATTGAACAAATAGGATTAGGCAAATGTCCAAAGAAATAGAAGCTACAGTATTCATCTATTATTTAGGAACATGTCACTTGAATTCAGACACACTTTTAAGGAGTTTTATTATTGTTGAAATCTAGCCATAAAGAATATAAACATGACCAGTCCATGTTTCAGCATAAACCTTTTAATGTACTGAATTAATGAGTATCATGTTGGTTTAGTGCCACCAAGCGACCAAAAATGAGAAGCACTGAAGTTTTGCTTTGTTTTTTGAAATATAAAGTGGGAAGAAATTAAGAGTTATTCCCACCCTCTAAAAAGATCAAGTTGGGGGAAGTTGTTTTACATTTGTTGAGACTAGCAGCCTGATAAATGATACATATGGAAGATGCTATTTCTGTACAGCCAATCCCAGAAACCATTATTTTAATTTTAACATCTTATTTCATTGTGCTTAGACCTGAATTATAAAATGTAATTATTTAAAATGAGATTCTGGGCAAAACTGATACTAAGGATGATGCAGAGTCTGAAATTTTGTGGGATTCTAAAGCGAGGTGATGGTTGATACATAGAGAAAGTTGAATATCCCTCTTGCTGATCTAATACCTCTTCCTATGTAGAATGCAGCCTTTTGAATCTCAATGGCACAATATCAAATTGACTGGATTACAGCTGGGAGGAAATGAATAATAGTTAACAATTTACCTTTTTCCGTAATTGATCATGGCATGCAGATGCAAAACAAGCCAAAGAAGTTTTCAATGCTTGTTGTACTTTCTGCAGCCGAGAAACATTTTTAGAATACATCTTAGAATTAACTATTTAAAAAATCATTCTATTCTCTGAAAGTTATTTTTAATTTCAACTATTTTATTAAAAATACCATACATATCGTGTTTGCCATCCTTTATACAAAAACAATGTGTGTGCTCCCATTCGCTGTTTACTCTCTATTTTCACTATTCTGCTGATAAGTCACGGTAGGAGGGAGTAATTGAATCGAGGTTATTGATGAGTTACATAGCTGACTAGAGATTTAAACTGGGACTTTCCTGTGACTAAACAAATAGTCTATCAAGTATTATTTATTTATTTATTTTCAAACTTTTATACTGTCCAACTCCCGGAGGACTCAGGGTGGCATACAACAATAATACAAAGATGAACAATTCAATAAATTCAGTTTAAAATACTAAACTGACTACAGTTTAACATACTAAACTGACTACAAAAGTAGACTACAATAGTGGTAATACTACAATGTATAATAAAGACTCTGCAGTGCAATTGAAACTCTATACAATATTTTGGCTTTTTATATGTAAAAATGCAAATTACATGTCATGTTTGAAAAAGAAACCCTGGAATGAGAGGAAAGGGAGGAAAGATGTACAAGAGCCCTGGTGGCCAAGGACTGCAAAGGGCATTGACTCCTTCTGCCCCTCAGACTGGGAAGTGGGAGAAGAATCTCCGGAGTTGTGTGTTGAGCCAAGTCACAAACAAATCTACTACCAGCCTGCTGAACATCCGGGACAGCGTCTTGAAGAGAGTTGGGTGCAGGCGCCACTCTGCTGGGTCCAAGGTGGAGTGACTTAGCCAGTCCGCCTGCACATTTGAGGTGCCTGAGATGTGTTCCACTCAAATTGATCTCACGTGCAGCTCTGCCCGCCATCCAAGCATCTCTGCCTCTTTCATGAGATGTCTGGATCTCATGTCCCACTCATGGTTGATGTGGGATCGGGTCACCACATTGTCTGTCAGAATGAGAACATGGCAATTCGTCACCAGTGGCTCAAAATGTAGCAGAACCAAGGACGCAGCTCAAAGTTCCAACAGATTGATGTTGGCGTTGACCAAGTCTGACTCTGTCCAATGACCCTGGGTCATCTGCGCACCGGCATGAGCTCCCCACCCAAACAGACTGGCGTCTGTAGTAATAGTCACTCAAGTGGGCTCCTTGAAGAGGCAGCCTCTCTGAAGTGCTGGAGACGAACAAAGGACCGCTGGAGTCACACTCACCAATGCATTGGAATGGTTGTTTCAATGGAAGTAGGCTTCATTGAAGAGCACAAGCATGAAGTCTTGCCCATGGTAGCACATCTGTGCAAGAGATGAACTTTCCCAACAGCTGGGAATGTAGGGACAAGGGCACATGCTGTTGTTGACGGACAATGTCCACCATAGAAGTGATACTGGGTTGGTGTTCCAGTGATAGGAAGACCTTGCAGGTCACGGTATTAATGATGGTACCAAGATGAAGCAGTGAGGTGGTGGGAATCAGGTGACTCTTTGGAAAGTTCACCGAGAAGCTATGTGCCTGCAAAGTCTGAATAGTGAACAGGAGGTCCTCATGTACACATTGGGGCAATGTTGACTGAATAATTATATCGTCCAAGCACTGAAGACATAATGGACGCACCCTCAGGTAAGCCGCCATGACACCGAGGAGCTTGGTGAAGGATCTGGATGGCAGGGCTCGATATTGAAAGTGAGTCCCGGCAAAACAGAACCTCAGGAACCTCTTGTGTGATGGATGTACTGGCACATGGAGGTAGGCCTCCTTGAGATCAATGGAAGTGAGCCAGTCCTTTTGTCTTATGTCTTTTGGGGAAAAGGACAGAATAGAATCGTAGCCTCTCCTGATCTCAGGGCACCCTCTCTATGGCTGAAATATCTAGGAGGTGGTGGATCTCTGCTTCCATCAGTGCTCGTTTGGTGGAATTGGACGAAATGGAGCACAGGATGAATGGGCTGGGGGGCCGTGAGACAAATTCTATAGTAAAGCCAAATTATATGGTTGGTAATGCCCAGGAGTTTGAGGACATTAGCTCCAACTGGGCAGTAAAAAGTTGAAGCCTGCCACCAATGGGAATTGCCTCTCTGGAGTCATTTAGATCTCTGAAAATCCCTAGACCTGGATCCCTTGAAAGGGCGCCTTGACTGGGTGAACTGCCTGCCCCTGCCCCTGGCAGCGGACCTGTCCCACTCTCTGTCAGTCTCCTGGAAGTACGACCTCTGGGACTGGCGGCCACCAAAGGAAGAGTCAGGCCGAAAGGGCTGCCGATGAAAAAATGGAGCCAAGTGTCTGTCTGCCCATCTATGTACTTTGGGCAAAACCTTAAGCTTGTCCCTGTCCTCCATCAGTATCCAGTTGAGGAGTCACCAAATAAGTGATCCCCCATGAAAGGGCTGCAGCCAGGTGCCATTTCGAGTGCGCATCCGCTTGCCAATGTCATAGCCAAAGCATGCGGCAAGATGTGACACTAGCTGCTATAGCCCGGCACGTGAATTTAGTGGAGTTGAGTGTTACATGCGCAGAGAACTCAGCCTCAGCCAACAATTTATTCAAATCCTAATGGAGTCGTGAATCCTCTGGACCCAATCTAGATTGCATCTCCCTGATCCACATAATTGAGGTCTGGTTAAAGAATGATGCAGCCGTAGCTGCCCTCAGAGACCAAGCAGCTGCTTGGTGGGACTTACACAACATAGACTCAGCTTTCCAGTCATCAGACTTAAGGCCTTCCGACACTCCAGATGGAAACACAGCCAAAGACACGAGATTGGCCACTGGAGTGTCCACCGTGGGAAGCTGCAACAGCTCGTCTACCTCCAGCACGAACTCATAAAATTTTCATTCTGCCGAAGTTGGGCCAGGGGCAGCGGAGGATGACCCCTAGACCTCTTGATGGTATCAATAAAAATCTTTGAAGATGGAATAAATTTGGACTCTTGTTCAGGCTCAGAAAACAGACTGGCAGCTGGGTCAATGCCCACAGAGGGTTCAGAAGACGTTGCAGGAATGCCAATGTTCGCAGTGAGCTTGGCTTTGCGGAGAAGCGTCTTGAACAGGGCCAGTTTGAAAAGCCTGGTGAACGTCAGCTGGTCCCGAACCAGACCTTTATCAGACAGCTCTTCAGTGATGACGCTCCCCTCGCCCCAGATGGATGGGTTGCTGAGCTCTGATGAATGGTGAGAGTAAGCCTCACCAAGGTTGGACCAAGCCTCCTGCATAGGGGCACGATGGCAGGGTAAGGAGACCTTTGCTGAAGGCCTGTAACTATGCCCTGAGAATAGGCATTGGCTATCATGTCGTGTACTTTTGGCTGGAGGTGTTGCCAGGCCCGCTGCTGTGGGGGTAACCACAGTAGGCGCTCTGGATGTAGATGGGGGTGGAGATGGGGTAAGACTGGCCCCCCAGGCATGCATCTCTGCCACAGGAATCTCCTCAAGGTCCACAACCTGAGAAACAGAAGGATAGTCAGCTGACCAATCCCTTTCAGTCACAGTCCCTGTAGGCACAGGTTGAGTGGCAAACTGAAGTGGGGAAGCCACCTGAGATGAGGAAGGCAGCAAGGGCTTTGCAGACAGCGGTGCTTGGAGCAGCAGCTGAGGCAAAGTTGAGGTGCCTGAGACTTGGCAGCCTGCTTTTGGGCCTTCTCAAATTGTTTCTCCAAGGCCTGAAGCCTTCTCTCAACATCTTTAAGGGCCGCTGCCAATGAGGACCACCCAAAAACCTTGGTCTTCTCCTTAGAGGAAGAATGGCTTTTTAGCGTGGCCTTCTTGGGGGCAGCAGAAATGGATGACTCCTCTCCCGCAGATTTGCCCGCCATATTAATGATGTCATAGGGTGGCAATGTACTGGAACCCCAACCTGAAAAAAGGAAGGCCTCAATGAAGGGAAAGGCCTCAAGGGCCCCAGAAGGAATATAGCCCTAGGGCAGGGACTCTGAAGTCAAAATATCAACAGCCAATTGGAATTGGGCTGGGTGATGGAAGGGCCAAAGATCCCCGAAAACAGCACTCACCCACACCTCTTCAGTATTGAGCAGCAAGCAAAGGCTCTAGATTAGAAGCGAGGTAAAAAAAAAAAAAAAGCTGACCTACCTGTGAGCAAAAAGCTTGCAAAATAGCCTTGCTATCTCAACGGCTTCCAAAATAGCCACCAGCACACTCAGTGCCCAGGAATTCTTTTAAAGACGCTCAAAATGGCCACTGTGGATTCTGCCTGGCAATCAGCAGGACTCTGCTGAAACAAAATGGTCATCACCAGAAACTGAAGTGAAACAAGCCTCATGGACTGAAATAATGGCACCAAAGGGTGACTGCCAAAAATGGGGCCTGCCGGGAATCACTGGAAACAGCCGAGACTGTCACCACAGCCAAGGAGGCTACAGAGGAGAGACGATCCCTCACTGCTGTAAAATGCACCACTCCACACCAGAGTTTAGTTCACGTGGGGCAGGGACTCCGGCTACCTCTGAAGCTAGGCGGTGGCGGTTTTTGCCGGAGTACCCGCTAACCTGCACACCGCCGGCAGCAATAGTGGCTCTAGGGCAATGAGGCAACCTCAAAAATGCCCTCAATAAAGTGGAGAAATTCAGGCTGAAGGAGAATCTAAGCTGGAGAAAGGTCAGTGATTTTAAAGCAGGAAACTGTGAGAGAAAAGTACAAATGTCCCTTCTACTCCACTGAGTTTTGAAAACAGACTCGTGAAGCAGATAAGAGGGCGTACTTCAAGCTAAATTTAAACTCAGTCCCTTAACAATCGACCAGAGTTTGATCCCATGCTTGGACTTTCCTTAGCAGTGCACAGGACAATTTATGCTTTCAACACATCATACAATTCTGTGTGGATTTATACATCATGGCATAAATATATAAACAAATAATGGGTATAAACTTAATTTGATTGCCAAAACTGAGATTCTGCCTTAATTCTAATGCTTAATTCTCATTCTTCAGCCATTTTAAAGGAATAACCATTGTTAGGGATGTCTTGAACACTTATTACAGATATCACAGGTTATATGAGCTTGCTTTCTTGATATATAACTTAAGCTATAACTGTTTTGAAACCATAATACAGTAATGGAATTCATAAACCTACTAGAACAAAATAATGTGGTTTAACATAAGGAGTGAACAGAAGTGTGAGTAGGTACTGTATAAGAAGTGGGAGGTTGCAGGTGTTTCTAAAAGGCAGAAAAAATGTGATTACAGGTTACATTAAAGCACAACATGGTTTCACTTTATTTATTAAATATATCATTTTGCCATATACTAAGGTAGCTCAAAGGCTTACAATAAAACATTAAAATAAATAAATAAATAAAATTATCATGTTACATGAGACTAACCACTATAATTTGTAAAACATTATCTATCACTTAAGGGGAATGCAATTGTGTCTTATTCAACAAACCATAGTTAAACTATATTGGCATTTCTATGAACCCACCAGAGCAGGGGTCTGCAACCTGCGGCTCTGGAGCTGCATGCGGCTCTTTCATCCCTCTGCTGCGGCTCCCTGTCGCTCAAAATATGCATCACAACCGCCAATGTGCAATACCTACCAGCGCGTGATTTACAAACAAAGCTTTTGACCCATCTTTTTTTGGGGAGTTCAAAATGTTTTTGTTGCATGCAGAAATAAAAATGTGTTTTCTCTGTAGCAGTTCATTGATTACATAATAGCAACACACTGTAGTTTTTATTATACATAGCTTAAAGGTTTTTAAAAAACCTATGTATGTAGTATTATCTTCATTTTAGATGTCAAAAGGTTTTTGTGGCTCCCGGTGTTTTCTTTTCTGTGGGAAAGGAGTCCAAATGGCTCTTTGAGTGTTTAAGGTTGCCGACCCCTGCACCAGAGTATGGTTTGTCTTTAGCCCTAGTCATAAATCTTCTTCCTTATAGTCTTTCATAGCTGTTAATCATTCTATAACATTATCCACATAATTGCCTTTAAAGAAAGAACGTGTATAACTAATTCTGACTTGAATTGTCTATATATTATTTATAAGATAGTTTAAAACTGTGATGAATAAACCTTACACTGATATAGAAGACGTTTCCAAATACTTTCTCATTGCAATAGATTAGGATTGCAAAGAAAAACAAGTAATCTGTTTTCAAGAATTTATTTGACTTCAATTAGCTATTGAGCTAACCAATTTAAATTGCTCAAGAGAACTAGTTTCTGCAGCAGTCAGTGCCTAATAGAGTAATTTTATTGAATTGACTTTCTAATTAACTAACTATAAGATGAAGCACCTTCTGCATGTTTAAGAAAGCTATGTGCTATAACCACATATGACCACAGGAAGGAGCTCCAAATCCAGATATTTTGTAGTTAAAGCAAACAATGAAAAAAAAAGTGCAAAGGAACTACCAGTATAAAGTCAAAATATAACAAATTTGGGGAGCATAATAATCAATTATGATGTTATCAACACAAGCAGCATATCTTAAATATGACTTTAGTGCATGTATGTTTTACTAGAGAGTTTTATTTGAAAAGGTGGTGGTATGAACAACTGGCTTTAATTTTGATGAAAGTTTATCATGCAAGTTGCCAAACACTGTCTTTAGCATACCAGATTTTCTACCTCCAGGATAATAATCTAAAAATAAATTTGAGGAGCTATTGATGAAATGCCCCTTCCTTTGTTTTTTATATTACTTGACTGAAATTGAAATTTGTAACAATTAAAGATATCACTTCCTTTCTTAAAATATCAGCAATGAACATTTCTGAATTGTGACTTAGGACAGGCTGCAGTGCTAGTCTTTCACTCTTAAAGTTGCATTTCTCTTTCAAATATATAAGTTGTTAATAAAAAGTAGAATTTATATTATTATAATTCAGACAAAAAAATAGGAATAAACTCTTTTGGCTAAGCTCATAGTGATGAAATGGAAATATCAATATTGGTGGGGTTTTTGGCAGCTGTACTACATTGGTTATCTTTGCCTGATTCTGAATTTTCTTTTTTTTTACTTCCGTTCTTCATTTACAATACCACAATTTGCAGGAAGTATGAAGCGTATTCACATCTCACTGTTTGTAAATGGAAACTAACCATGACTTTACCATACATACAAATGATTGGTTATGACACACTTACAGAAGTAGAATTATAATTTCCAAGATAATTTCCAACATTATTTCTATCATGTTTTCATGAGACACTACTCTGGTAGCATATAGAAAGGAGAAATACTTCCAATGTAGGCAAAGTATACTGGGCAATGTAGTAGTAGGCAATGTAGGCAATAGATGCAATTTACATAGATTTCTGTAAAGCCTTCAACTCAGTGGTTCACAACAAACTACTTCTAAAATTGAAATCCTACGGCATCTCTGGACCCCTACACGACTGCATAACGGCGTTCCTATCAAACAGACAACAGGTGGTTAAAATAGGGAGTGCCCTATCTAATCCTGTTCCTGTTAACAGCGGTATACCCCAAGGCAGCGTACTAGGACCAACACTTTTTATACTCTTTTTTTTCATTTAAAAAATAGTTTTTATTAAGTATAATTATTAAAATTTACACATATAACATACAAATACAAAAAGAAGAGAAAAAAACAAAACAAAAAAGTAAGAAAATAAAAATAGGGTGAAAAAACAGGTTGTATAAAACTTACATACAGTATACATTAATATCGATCAATACACAAAAGAAAATACTCTATATTAATGACCTTTACTA
>JANHGD010000789.1:430240-441957 GCA_027560375.1 Imantodes cenchoa
GCTGCTGATTTGCTTGTAAACTAAAAGTAGGTTTCAAAATATACAAAGCTTCTTGATGCCCAGGGCCAATCTTAAGCCTTTGAATCTGTCCAGCCAGAACAATATTCCTTTTAAATCCAAGCCAGGAGACTGATATAATCTAGGGCGGGGGTCTCCAACCTTGGCAACTTTAAGACTTATGGATTTCAACTCCCAGAATTCCTCAGCCAGCTTTGGAGACCCCTGATCTAGGGCATACAATCTCCATTAGGAACACATAGTTAACAATAAAGGCCTGATGTAGAGATGGCAGACAGACAGATGACTCCTTTTTTCCTTTTTTATCTTAGCTATCTTTGAAAATTTAGACCGGGGTGTCAAACCCGCGATGACATGTTGTCGTAATGTGACGTATCACAACTTTTCCCTCCTTCACTAAAGTGGGGGTGGACGTGGCCAGCGCATGATGCAATCGGTCTGCGGGCGGCGAGTTTAACACCCCTGATTTAGACACCAAAATAATGTCATATGTTTAATTACTTCAAAAGAATAGCTTTTGAATCTATCAAATACAAAATATGTTGTTTAAAAATACTAATATCTTAATATATAATATATAATTTAATAATATGAACCAACACTTGTTGATTTTGTTACAGGCTTTGTCGTCTTGTTTAATCTTACCAGGGGATAGCACCGTTGTATGTTCTTCATGGGACAATAATATGTATGTGATTTTACACGTTCCTTAATTATTGCTTTTTTACATGTTCCTTCCTTACTGCTTTTTATCCACTGTTATATTTTGTATTGTTTTGCACTGTTGGACACCGCCCAGAGTCCTTCGGGAGTTGGGCGGCCTACAAATGCAACAAAATAATAATTAAAACAAAATTAATTAATGTACAGCACTAGTTCATGATTCCTTTAATTGGGGCCAATTTTCCATGAGCTGAGTTCAAGTGAATTTGAGGAAGCAAAAGATTGTGCATGTACATGAGTAATAGAATAGAATAGAATTGAATTCTTTATTGGATAAGTGCAATACGATATAATCGGATATAATATGTTGCACAATGGGTTACCTCAGTGACCAGATCTGGCCAGGTTTCCTGACCGAAATAATTATTTCTACCATGGCTAAATCTTTGAATGAAGCAGCTGTTAGCAGCTGATAAATGCCAGCAGGTGGTTAAGGAGAGATTTTTATATTACACAGTCTCCTTACAACACTTTTTAAATTAGCCTTTAAGAGATTAACGAAAGATTCAATAACTAATTGGTGCAGTCTTATTCTTTATTTCAGGGCACAAATGTTAATTTGCAATATTTGCCTTATTATAGGATCACCCACTGAAACTAATGAGCAGGACAATCCCAAATAAAAATACTTTTTAAAAATACTTTAAAAATGGGAAAATGAGAAAAACTACATTTTGGCTTACCTTTTTATGTGCATGTACTATTCTGAATAAAATTGTTCTCCAAAGTATTTTATATATCCTTTTTCTTTTTATTTCTAAAAGTTATTTCTACTCAGTAGCCTTTGGAAGGCAGCAGGATATCTTAATAGGGCATCATGATGCCGTCAGCAAGATCTGTTGGCATAATAATCGTTTATATTCTGCATCTTGGGATTCAACAGTAAAAGTAGGTATGATTGTGATGGAAGACATTTTACAGATCATTATTTACTATCAAGGTCCCTCTAGATACAATATAAGTTGACTACAATTTTCAGAATTTACCATATTTTTCGGAGTATAAGATGCACCAGAGTATAAGACGCACCTAGTTTTTGGGGAGGAAAAAAAAACCATATTTGGAGAGAGTAACCATGAAAAGCCAGTAAGAACTGGGAAGACCGTTAGCACCTCATTAGGGCTGGAAAGAAGCTTATTCGGAGCAAGTAAGAGCAATGAAAAAAAGCCAGCAAAGTCTTAGGGCTGGAAAAACATTCTTCGGAGAGAGTAACAAGGAAAAAGCCAGCAAGCTGGGAAGATCGTTAGCACCTCATTAGGGCTGGAAAGAAAGCTTCGAAAAAGCTACATTCACAGTATAAGACTCAGCCAAATTTTCAGCCCCTTTTAGGGAGGAAAAAGGTGCGTCTTAAACTCTGAAAAATACGATAACTCATGCTGACTAAAAACTTGGATTGTTGCAGTCCAGTGCCTCTGGAGAGCAGCTGATTGTAGAAACATCATATATCTGTAACAATAACTTTGTAATTAGATAACTCACACTATTCAAAATCTGTCCCTTTTACAACATTAGGTTTCTATTGTAGTGCCAGAATTTTCCAACCATAAATTGGGTATCTTTTTGGGCATCTAGTTTGACTCATGGACTGTGTCTACTTGAGATATCTTAGTAATGATTACTTTATAAAAGTGCCCCATGGAACCTATTTAATCTTTCCTAGCTGATAGCGCTTCCTGTGGTCTTTATAGTAGGTTAGGTAGATTATGGCCTCATGGACAATCCATCAGATAAATTGATTGACAAAAAGTTCTTTATGGTAGGATACTAACAGTTTCAAACAGCTGCGGAGATGGCTAAGCGATTTAAGCTGGCGTAGATACATTGACTTCAAATTGTTTAATTTGTGAAGAACATAATATGCATTTATAATATATTATATACATTTCTATGTTATACATTATAATAATGTATAATATAATGTATAATATAGCAAACCATATGGAACAAACCATAGGACTTTCAGTAAGTTATCTTATATCTTACACGTATAATGTTATTGAAAATATAAACACAAAAATAAATGTAGAAATTTTCTTTTTTGTAACCAAATAAGTCAATTTGACCAGTTCAGCAGGTTCTGAATATTTTCACTGACCATTTGTCTGTTGTAGTTATTACCAAACCTTTCTGTCTTTGTGTAATAATCTTACTGCAGTTATTCTATATAAAATACATAAAAATGTTTAATATATAAAAATATTCCACAACTTTTTTTACCCCAATTCCTTATGTCTTATATGAATGCATAATGAGTGAAAGCAATTCTTGTATATTTCTAGTTGCTATGTATCTTATGTTCCAGGTGTGGCATTGTAATCCAACAGAATTATTAAACACTAAGAAACATTTTGAATTGCTTGCTGAATTGGAACATGATGTTAGTGTAAGTATAAAGATACATAACAATTTTCAGATTGATTGCTTTTGAATCTTGTATCCAAGGATCAAAAATTTGATCAAGGATATCTGCAGTATATGAGAAGAAAAAAGACATTTCGAGATAGTGGCCACAATGATGCAGGCAGGCAAATCTCTGTCTGTTTTTACATGTGACAGACATTAAAAAGTAGAGTTTTGATTGTACCAAAATGGCCGCCATCTTGAATTTTTAACCATTCTGAGACTATCTCTGCAGAGATTATAGAAACCTCTGCAGGCGCAATCTTTTTTGTGCTCATTTTGTCTGTGAAACTAATCCTTCATTGAAACACCCCCCCAATTAGGAGGGTGGGGAGTATGTATGCATATAATTTTAAATGGTCAAGCGTTTCAGGCATAAAGATTCAGTATATTAGGGAATGTGTGGAAACTTACTTATCATGGTATATATTATTAATAACGTGCAAATAAATAACATTAACATAATTTCTTAGGTAACAACTATCACCTTGAATCCTGCATATACTCTGCTAGCATCCGGAACAAAAGATGGAACTATTAGTATATGGGATGTTGCTGCTGCTTCTATAGTGCATCGCCTTCCGTGCCATTCAGGAACTGTTTTGGATGTTGCTTTCAGTCCTGGTATGGGTAATTCCAATTTTCTTCTTAAATACCCATTCTGTCAAGGAAAACACTCAGCCTGATATATAATCAAAGCTCTATTATCTAATTCTGGATTGGAAACATATAATTCCAATACAATACTTGTTTGTGTTTCTGAGGAAACAAGGGCATCTTGTACATCTTCGACCTACATTCATTTAACGATCATTTGAAGTTATAATGGCACTCAAAAAAGTGACCTATGGCTGTTATTTACAACCGTTGCAGCATCCCCATGGTCACATGATCAAAATTTGGACACCTGGCAACTGGCATTAATTTATGACGGTTGCAGTGTCCTGGGGTCATGAGATCATCTTTTGCGAACTTGCCTTGCATATCTATGTTAGTATCTTTGTAGAATATTAGTTGTTTCAGAGAATAAAGACATCAACTTATAGCACTAAAGGTTTTCTAGCGGCAGGTATTTTTCCTTGCATACACACATACATACAGTCAAAATGGTGAATGTCATTTGGAAGGGATATTTCTTTCATCAACTAGCTAATTTTCCTGAAGATAAACTATGATATCAGGTTTTGAGGCTTATAAGTGTTTTGTTCTCTGCTCAATTAAGTATGTAATATACATATTAGCTAAAAATGATATTGTTGTATCTGTGTGAGGAATTACAGCTTGTGACTTGAAGGCCTCTCTCAATTTTATTTGAGTAAACCATGTATTAAAGCAAAATATTCTATACTGAAGAGAAGGTAATTAACATCAAATACTTGAATTGAATACTCAGTGTACCTCTTCTTATAATATAGATGGCCGGCACCTATTAAGCACAGGAGAAGATGCCTATTTTAAAGTAACAGATGTGCAAACTGGAATGATTATCTCTTCTGTAGCTTTGGAGCAAACTCAAAGGTCATTTCTTTTGCCAAATTTAAATTTATTTATTTTGTTAAACTCTATACTGTATATGAAACAGATTAGTTATTTATTTCAAGTTTTGAAAAATGTTCATATATATTGTCTCAACATGGGACCCATAAGATTTGTCTCATAACATTACCTGGGGAGAAATAGATGAATGTTGTGATCTGGGCTTGTCCCTCTACATTTAGCACAAAGTTTAATGTTTGAGAAATATGAAGATGCAAAACATCTAAATTACCTCCTTAGCTTGGATATGGTTGATTATAGTAATAGCTTTAATTTCCCAAATTATCACCCCAAATACAAATACATTTCAATTTTCTTAATCTGAAATCACATTTTGTTAACAACAGTCTGTGTTTTATTAAGCCCTGGAAAGTGTAAGTGTTGGCGAGAGTAAAGTTATATAACATCAAATGATAACCAATGTTGGTTTGATAAATTTATTTTGGCAGATGTTTCAAGTGGGATGGACACATAGTTTTATCAGGAAGTCAGTCAGGAGAATTGTTTGTTTTGGATATACTTGGAGGAAAAACAGTAGGAAAAATTCCAGGACATACAGGTATGTTTGAATATATTTTTAAAATGTTTCTCGGTGACATTTCAAAACTCTGAAGCCCTTAAATATTAGAGAAAGTGCATGCTCACCTTATAAGTTGCTCTTGCTTCTTAAACTAATATATAAAATTATCGACCTTGATAACATGAAGTAAGAACCTTAAGAATTTGTATACTATAGAAAGAAGTCAGAATGTTGCTGTTAAGGGTCCTATTAAACCATTCAATAGAAAATTCAGAAGAATATTGGCTCATAAGGTTCATGACCTTTGTTATATACTAAAGCTTGAATTATTAAGAAATAAGCAAAACATTTTTGAAGCTACTTAACCTGTGATTGTAAACAATTCCAATCAGGAAAAAAAATAGAGACAACAGAATCTGACTGCCCAAAAAGTTTAGTGAAATTTTAAGGATGAATATAGAAGGGGTAAAAAAGTATCAGTTTGACTTGAATTGATTGATAGGCTTCCCAATTCTGATGACTCTGGGCAGCCTGAGCATATTCAAACTATTTTATGCAAACCAGGATCTTCAGTGTAGACGCTACATTATAAAGAAATACACTGTTGCCTGCATCCTACCAACTAGGAAGGAATGTGAAATTTTACACGTGCTCAGATATTACACTCACAATCCCCATAGCAAATAATTTTTTAAAAGCACTCTCTTTCCTTAGAGATAGGTTTGTGTCTGCCATGTTATTGGCTAATGCACTTTACATAGTTTGGAGATATTTTTATTAAAAAAAACCTAATAAAAAGCATCATAAAGCCAGAAACAATGTTGACCTCAATTTATTCTGTCTTAGCTTTGAGTGCTCTCTGAGTTGCCTTTTTGTAGATATTTCATTAATCAAACTAAGTAACATCATCACTGTTAGATGAAGTAAGTTTTGCTCTGTTTATATTCTAGTGCAGGAGTCCTCAAACTTTTTAAACAGGGGGCCAATTCACATCCCTCAGACTGTTGTGGGGGCTGGACCGGCTGAGTGGGTGTGGCTAGGTGGTCATGTGCCTGGATGGGCATGGCCAATTTAACTCCATTAAAGAATGAATACAAATTAAACTTTGTTTTGCTCCTGGGGGTGGGTTTTTTTGCTTTTGTTTGCATGTTGCTCTTTTGGTTGACTTTTCTTTTTAGTAGATAGTTTTTTGTTGTTTAGGAGTCTAGTGGTCCACTTCAAGAAAGTGTTTTGCAGCAATTTTTCTCAGCCCAAAGGCGCTTACAATTCAATAACTCTCTCTCTCTCTCTCTCTGTGCCTATTCTCTCTGACTCTCTCTCTCTCTATTTTCTGAAGCTGGGGGAGGTGAAAACAGGCCCGTTTTTCACCTTCTCCGCCTCCAGAAGCATTCTGCAGGCCAAAAAATGGGCTAAAACAGCCAATTTGTGGTCTCCCGGGCTGTCTGTTTGCCCCATTTTTCAACTCTCCCACTTCCAGAACCTCTATGCAGGCCAAAAGCAGGTGTCTGTGTGCACAATCTTTTACCTTTCCCACCTCCAAAACCACTCTGCAGGCCAAAAACGTTGGCCTTACCTTCCAGTTCCAGCCCGTCGGGCTTGCGAAGGTAAGTCCTGCATTTGGCTGAAGGATGGGGGCCAGTGGGTAGGCGGGGCAATGTGGACAGGGCAGCTTCATGGTCCTACACGGGCCAGATTAATGGCTTTGGCAGGCCGTATGTGCCTCACGGGTTGTAGTTTGAGGATCCTTGTTCTATAGTGTGTTGCCCTGTCAGTGTTGATGTGGGTGGCCTTGGAGGTACTTTGGTTGGGCTCTTTACTATTAGCTTGTTTGGCAGTCTCTTGACTGTGGTATTATTTACTCCTTGATTGTTGATCTGATGTTAATCTTGGAGTTAATATATGCTCATCTGAGTGCTGATTGCTGGGAGATGTTTTGTTTTTGTTGTTTTTGGCTCATTGACTCTCTCTTTTGCATAGTATGTAGATATTGTTTATATCTATGTGTCCATTAATGGCTAATTTGTTAGAGTGCCAAGCTTCTAGAAATTCCCTAGCATTTTTGGACTTGGTTTGTCAGTTTCCTAAATGAAACAATGGTTAAGTCTGTCCATATGTTGTGAAATTAGAGTTTCACAACTTTTTCTGATTGCTAGTTGAAGTTCATGAATGCATTCTGCCAGTCATTTTCTGTTGATCCTACGCAGTGGCTGTTGCAGTCATTACACTGTATGTTGTAGATGACTTCTGATGAACTGACAGCAAACCTAACTCCTTACTAGAACTAATGATGTTACCTGGTTTGAGTAATGAAACATTTGAAAAAAGACAAACAAACTCAGAGAGCACTAAGGACCTCATTTAAATCTTGTACTTCAAATATTTTCCTTTATTGGTATCTTGGCTTTGCAACTCTTTTTTTCAAATTCATAGACATTGGAAGGCAATCAGCTCCACAGTTTTAGAGCCATTCACAAGTTATTCTTAGTTCATTACTTCATTACTTATCTGAAATTCATAATTATTACTTACAATTTTGAAAGTACCAATCCCAAATCAGATGCTTGGAAAGAATACCCTGCCTCGCCAATAGGGATGCATGGTATTACTTTTTACTGTTTCCTGATCATTAATCAACAATTTATAGAAGTTTCATGTCCACTATTTTTATCTTAGTTTGGGAGCTTTTGGTATATAATTTCTGTCATAATTAAATATGACACATTCCATACTTCGCTTCCCAAAATGTAGATTTCATAAGTGCTTTTGCAGTTGGAATGAAGTTACGAATTGCAGCTAACAGTCTGAGGAAGGTGGTTGCAAATGATCAATCTGATTGATTTGCATGTGTATCTTCTTTAGGTGGTGTGACTTGTATGTGGATGAATGACCAGTGCAGCAATATAATTACTGGAGGAGAAGATAGGCAAATTGTGTTCTGGAAACAGCAATACTAAGTGCTTTTTCACTGATAATCTCAATCCTTAATATTTTAAACCAGAATTTTAAAAGGATCTTGCCTAAATGTACAAATGCTTTCTATAGTTCAAACAGAACTTCTGGTCCGTCCCCCCACCCCATTCCTGTTGTGTATTGATGAAGATTCTAAAATGTTACAAATGTCTGTATACTCTTGCCTATTTACTGAAGTAATACTGTAACAGCTTGAGGTACTTGTCTTATACTCCTGTTGAAAATAAACTTATTTTTCAGTAACGAATATGTTCTGACTTGAAATCATACTACTCTATTGTTCCTTGTGTATGTTTTGTCTTCAAGTCAAGTTGATGCCTGGTGATTGCCTAGAGACAAATTCCTGCAGTTTTCTTGGCATTATTTTGCCAATATTGCATTCAGTAAATTTGATCTTTATTAGGAAATTACTGGGCTGGTTTGCCATTGTGTTCTTCCTAGGGCTAAGAGAGAAAATGATTGGCCAAAGTGAACCAATGGGCTTTGTGCCTAAGAATCCATGGTCTCCTGCTTTCTAACAGGATTTTATGTACTTGGCAAAAATATTTTTCCTCAACTTACATCTCAGTATGATCATGTTATTATTGTTTTACCCTATATACCACTCACTGGCAACAGCAGTTTGATTGATAACTTGACAATTTGGTATTTTAGTTGGGAAAGCCTCTATTTTCTCCCCTGATTTTATAAAGCTGCTTGGAATAATTAAATCAGCTGGTAAGGTTACATTGGGTTATGTGTGTGTGTGTGGGGGCTAGCACACATTTCTTATCAAACACCTTTCCACCTTCTTACTAAGGGTTATCTATATATTGCCATGATTTGGCATTCAAATCTCTCTACCAAGTGCCAGGGACAAGTGGTGCTTAACATTCTCATCCACATGTACTAGGTCTGAGCTAGAGCACTCATCATTTTTTCCTTTCACTGACCTCTGATATCTCTGTATTTAGACTGGGGGGAGTATTTCATTTACTAATAAATATTTAACTGATGTTAAAATGAAAACAATCATTATCACTCTATCCTTCATCACGTCAAGTGCTGCAGTTTAATCTCTGAGAAATTTATTAACTGTGATGGTATATTGGCCAGACCAAAACATGAATCCTTTTTCACCCTCCTCTGCAAACCAACAGAAAATGTGCTTGCAGACTCACTACTGAGTCCCATTCAAATGCTGATCTTTCTATATGCTGTAGTACAATTACAATATACTGTTTCAATATACTGTTTCAATGAATCTCCCAAACTTTTTGCTTCTGCTTGGAGGCAGTAGTGATAAATATTGTTTATTTGTAAAAATATTGTTTAATGTTATCATCTAGTCCACCTTCTAAGGTGATCAGTTTAACAGAAAAACATGTTATTAAATTGACCATGCAAGTCATCATTCCCAATCATTCTTCATTAGTATTCAACTTTTCAGATGTAATTTTATTATTTTAATAGATAGGATTGCGAAGCAATTAAGAATTACATCTACTTCTCGGTATTATACTTGTGATAGAATTCACTTTTTTTCTTCTATAGCTGCCAGGTTGGGCTTCTAGCATTAAAGCTTGACATCCAACTGATAGAACATCAGCAAACCTGATGGTTTCTTACTACAATTACTATGTCGAAGGCTATCTGCTAGAGAAGGAATAAATTAAAAACCCTTAATGACTAAGCTATTAAAATGTTATCCATGTCCAATATTATATTTTAATTAATATTAGTAAAATTGGTTGATGTAATAAAAGAAATACTATAGCCTACACTGATTTTACTATTTCAAGAGCCCATAAACCATACCATTGAGGTAAAATGTTTAATGCTTTAACTGCTTCATTTATGCTGGATTATATTGCTAACAGGAAGGATTTAGAGATTCATCAGTGCAAAATACTACCCCATTTAGGAAGTGAATATATTTGCAACTTTATTTCAATTTTAAGAGGATTAAGGCAACACAATATAAGCATATTAGAACAATTTTATAAGACAGCAAAAAGACAAACATTATTTTAAAACAGTTATGGAATGATAAATACAAGCTATGCTCAGTTTAACCAGCATGCTTTCTGTAAACAAGATTACTAAAATCAGTTAATTAACACTAAGTTATATTCTCACTGGTAGATGCAGTACAAAAATTAATCTGAAAAAGTAGAAAGAGCAGCAGTATATCTGGATCAAAGAAAGCAAATACTAGATGCTTTCACAAACATTAGTTTTCTTCCATTTTTAATGACAGACGTTTTCCTGATCTATATAATACAACCCTATGAAAGAAGTAATGTGTTTTGTCAAAGTAGCATGAATATAAAATGCAAAATGTGAGCAAGATTTTTGTTGAAATGTGACATTCCCAGCCATAATGTAATATAAATGCTCAATGCAGCATCTCATGTCAAAGAAAGGCTCATGTGCAGAATGTAAATATTGCGAAGACATAGTAGCCATGTTTAGCAGTGTCTCAATTACAAATGCTTCCAAAATCAATTTTAGACTTCAGGAATAGTATGATCCATCAAGCTTTTCATAATATTTGAAGCCATCCTAGAAAAAAAAGTTCATAATGTATTAGCCCATAATGCAATAAGCAAGTCATTCAAAATTTGCAGAATTACAAAAATAATAAAGCAAAATATTTGAGTTATCTATAAATGAGTTAATATTAGCAGCTTTGTGTGGAACAATTGGCAGAGCTATGTGGAAGAATAAAAGAGGGATCAGTTTAGAGTTCTTCTGCAGCCACAAACCAAGTTGTTGACACTTATCTAATGCTAATCAGATTCTGACCATTAGTTGAAAATATTCCCGTGCATAAACTTTTAGCAATAAATCACGTTAATTTTGAACCTTTGCACATGGACCTGTTTTTTCATATCTGACCACTTCAATGTTATTCTATGAGCAAATATATGCAAAGAGTTATACGGAATTCTTGGTGCTCTCTGTGCTTGGTTGCTATCAAGCAGAAAAAATACCCTAATCGAGGAATTACAGAAGAGAAAATCAGGGAGCAACCCCACGTTCACTTGTATTGATTATATCTAGTAGGGGAATGAAACATCTGCAGGCAAACAAACTCAGCACTAAGGACTCACAATTCAATCCTGAACTACATATATTCTCTTACATTAATATGTTTATTCTTAAAAAGAAACTTCAAGAACTAAGTGTTAAGTTTTCAATTATTTCAATAGCAAAGTTCAGATGCATGCCAATGTAATCAGAGGTGGGTTCCTACCAGTTCTAACTGGTTCTTTAGAACCATTAGTAAAGCGGCGATGACATCACGGAGCCGGTTCTGCCAGTGCCGGTCCTTGGGGGCCGCCATGTTGCTTCGCATGCGCAGAAGCTATTGTTTGATTACCGTGGGGGTGCATGCTCTGCCCCAGCTACGGACCAGAAAGAACTTAGCACAAACTGCAGTTTGTTCAAACCTATGTTTACTCAACGAACTACTAATAAACCTTATTAGTAGTTGACACACACAAACACCAGTTAAAGCAGTCTTTTCTTGAAAAACCAGCTGTTAATTAAATGGCATTAACAGCTA
>JANHGD010000789.1:442564-454055 GCA_027560375.1 Imantodes cenchoa
GAAAAACAATCTGCTCTGCCATGCAAATCAGTTGAGAAGATATAAGTCAGTAAAGTGCAGAGGTGGGTGGGCGGGCCCACCTGATCATCGGAGCGAACCGGTTCACTTCCAGCTGATCGTTGGACCATCTGGTTCACCTGAATCAATCCGAACTGGTAGAATCCCACCCCTGCTCATACAGCATTACAAAACAAAAAAGTTTCTCTACCCCATGAGTTGTACATTCTGTTCTGCTCCAGCTACGGACCAGAAAGAACATAGCACACACGCAGTTTGTTCAAATCTAAGTTTACTCAATTAACAACTACTAATAAACTTGCTTAGTAGTTTGACACACCACAAAAACAAGTTCAAGCAGTCTTTTCTTGAAAAACCAGCTGTTAATTAAACAGCATTAACAGCTAGCAGAAAGTCATAAATTAAGTCTAAGCAATTAGTCCTGGATATCTCAAGAAGCTTACAAGGATTGGCAAAATACCTAGAAGCAGTCCACAAGAAGAAAGCCAAAACAGAGAAGATGATCAGACTTCGAACAAAGGTGGTTTCCTGCAGTTTTTGCTGTCTTCCTCATCCCTTAAGTAGGCTAGGGGAGTAGCCAATTAGCCCCAAGCCTTACTCCCGAGGAGACCTCCTGAGGAAGCATTCCTGCCTTTTGGCAGCTCTGCGTGTCCATGCATTAAGAGGAGGAGCCTCTTCTTCCTCATCACTGATGTGAGGTGCTGGACGTTCTGAAGGCCCTGGTTGAACCTCTGCCTCTGGCACCGAGTCCTCACTGTCTGACTTGGGTACCAGCTGCACAGACCGCTGGCGCATCACCATACTGGCCTCTTCTCGGATGGGATCCGCTACCAGCTGCACAGGCTGCTGGCGGGCCACAACAGTACGCATGCATGCACGGCCGGCACAACCCTGACTGAACAGGCAGCAAAACCATCCACAACCCACCCCTGAATGTAATTTAGAATAAAGTTGCTGGAATAAGATACTATTACCAATATAGACTTACAGATAATCCTCACTTAGTGACTCTAATTGGGACTTGAAGCGAAGGAATAGTTAAATGAGAAATAATGTGACTACAACTGAGCTTTCTGGCTAGAAATAGACAAGACTACTCAATTTCATATCTACAGCTTCTGGTTATCCGCTAACTATAATCTCATCATTTGGAATGCTCAAATGCCTTCTTACTGTCTTGCACATATCAAAAGCAATGTAAATGTTCTGCATTATAGGACTAGCAGCCACAGCTGTGCTACAGAGTTTACTCTCTCTAAATTCCCTTCCTCTTTAATCTCTCCACTCTGGAAGGTGGTTGGATAGGAAGAAAGCAAATAATTTCTGTAAGCAATCTCTCCTTGCCTGACCTTTCTCCCCCAAAAGATCGGAGAAGTAGGGATTTCAAGGGAGTAAGCTGTCTGCTCTTCTACACATCAAAAACAATGTGATTGCCTTGGCAGCAGGAAAGAATCAAGCAAAGAAGAGATTGCCTACAGAAATCACTTATTTTCCAGCCACTCTTGCAAAGAAGAGAAATTGGAGAGGAAGGGATTCCAACAGCCAGTGCAATCACATTGCTTTCATGTGCAGAAAATCAAAAAAGCTTCCTTTCTTGAAGTCTGTTCAGCAAGGGGAGAAAAAAGAAAATTCAGGTGCAGGACATGTGCCAATAGTAATGGTAATTACATTTCTGAGGACTGTTCCAATTGCCTTAAGTTGGCCATTAAGTTATCTTTTCAGCACACTCATAATTTTGGTCAATTAAGAAGTGGTTGGTAAGAGAAGACTACCTACATTTTATATTCATTATAAGTTCAATGCATATTAGCCATCCATCCTTTCAAAAGATAAAGAACCATATCACAAACATTAAAAAAATAGTCATACCTTTTTATTATGTGTTCAAAGATCTGGGAAGGCATGATAGTAATGGTCACTACATTTCCAGCTGTTAATAATATGTCCGCAATCTGGGAATCCTGTTAAGCAAAGTGTAAAAGTCATAAATTCTTATAAACCTTGAAATTGTTTTATAACCACAATGATTTTAACTTTGTTTCAAGGGTGAATAAAGTAGTTTATTTAGTAGTTTAAATAAAATATACTCACAGACTAAAGGTAGTGTCAGATTATTTGAGAGATGACTATCATCATTACATGCTACTAGATCTTCAAAACTAGCAAACTAACAGCAATAGAGAAAGTCATGCACACAGCTGCAATTTAGCAGATGAATGTGAATACCGTATTTTTCAGACTATAAGAAGCACCAAGATTTTTAAGAGGTAAGTAAGAAAAAAAAGTGTTTGGCCTCCCCGGGTCGCAGGAGCACTCCGTAGGCCTCCCAAACTCTCCGCGTGCCCCGTTTTTTGCAAAAAAACAGATGAAAAACGGACTCATTTTTGCAAAAAAACTGGGCGCACAGAAGGTTTGGGAGGCCTGCAGAGTGCTCTGGGGGCCGGGGAGAACAAAAAATATGGTAGTTATTCTTTTTTCATCAGCAAGAGGAAACAGCAGCTCTTTACAAGAAAAGTAAAGATAGAAGCAGCTGACTAAAATAAGGCTGTAATCAACAATAATAATCTCAACTAAAGGCAAAAACCTGCATCGCTACGCAAACAGAAATATAGTGCCTGTTATTGCTTTCTTGTTTTAAAGTAGGAAGCCATATACAATGATATCTCGGTACTTGTGCTTAATTGGTTCCAGCAGGTGCAATAAGTCCCAAAAGCAACAAGTACCAATTTTAAGGAATAATGTAAATAAATTGAATGTGTTTCCAAACCAAAGACAATGCACATTTAAGGTTGTATATCATTACATGAGAAATAAAATTAATAAAATTTATTAAAATTAATAAACACTAAAAACAGAAAAAACTTCACTTCACCTATACTGATGAGAAAAAAAAGTGCAAAAATACACAAAATGACCACAGAAGCTAAGACAAGACCACAAAGGGATGGGCACAAGGGAAGGAAACCATTGACTAATGTATGGACCTTTGTTTCAACTGGAAAAGGTAGCAAATAACAAGGCAGCTGACACCAATAAGTTATAGCTTGCATGTGGAGTACCAAACAAATGAGTACTAGGACAAAATTTTCTCATGAAAATGCATCAAGTACCAAATTTGAAGAGTTTCAAAGCAGGCCAGTGCCAAGGGACAATTGTATATTACTGATATGCTTACAAATTGTATTTTTTGTCAGTTTAATTGATTTAGAGTACTATGTATTTACAGAAAACATATCATTTACCTTCAGACCAATTACATTCTGTCCATTAATTTCACAAAGGTTGTGTTCAGTAAGAAGTCCATTTCTTGCAGCAGAACTATCTTTTACTATTGAAGTTATTTTTCCATTTTTGAAAATAAAGCCAACATGTCCTGTACTGTCCTTGTGCATGGTAATAGTCCGTTCAAAAGGCCTAGAAGAAAAATATTTATATTTCACTACTTATAAACTTTACAGAATTATTACTGAACCACTGTCCGCAATAAAATTAACCCCAAATTTACTGTCTGTGAAGAAGCTTATTCTTTTAAGTTAACAATATAGAAAGCACAGATCTTATTATTAATATAATTCAGCTGATATACAATAATCTTACAAGTTTACCTGTCTCGAATAATCATGGAAATTCTCTCTCCAGGAATTTTCTTCAATATTTTATGAGCTTTATCAGAACTCCATCCAGCACAATTTTCACCATTGATTTGTAGAATCTGGTCTCCAAATCGCAGGCCAGCCAGCGTGGCTGGGGAGTTTGCCTGAACCAGCTGAACAAACACACCCTAAAACAATAATGTTGGTAAGTTTAGGTGTAGGTGCATATAATTCCTGTATACATTAAAAGCAGAGAAGAAATATACTGAACAAATAAGCAAGCTCCAGCTGTCTATTAACATTACTATATTATAAATATTACATCCACCATTCCCTAAAAATGTAATTCAAAAATATATATTTAAATTTGATAAAAATTATTAAGCTAATATTAGTTCTCTGATTGTATTATTAATTATATTACTCTTGAAAGTGTTTAATTTTTTAAAAGTTAGCAATTTCTTTTTGACTCATAAATATAAGCCTTTTTCATTTTTAAAAATATTTTTGCTGTCCAACTCATATATATTAAAAGTCATGTAGCAGATTAAGGGCTGAAAGATAAACTATAAAGAATACATCGTTATGTAACAATTTATCCTATTTTGAATTCTAGCATGATAACATTTATTATACATACATTGTCCACTGATTTCAGACGAAGACCAATTTTTCCTTCCTGATCTTTACACAAGATCACTTCACGGATCCCCTGCTTAATTTCTGCTCGACGAATTCCAACATCATTTCCAGTTACTGGGGCTACCATGTAATCTGATGCAGACGGTCTTGCCACAAGCTATAGAGTACAAAAACATCCCCCCATGAAACAAATTAAAAATAAACACAAACCTCATCAGATATAGATCTTTGATATAAATGAGTGAGACCTATGTGTTGTGTTGTGTTAATATTTTTAGCATCTATAAAATCACAGTTATGACAAAGACTGAAGTAAATTTAAGCTAAGCAGATAGATCCACTGTTTCAATGTATAGCACATGTAAGGTTTTTTGTTATGACTTTTTTAATTATAAGGGAAGGAATACAATAAAAGGTTTCCCATCTTTCTTTTCCTTTTTTTATGAGTAATTCATTCCCTCAAAATCAGTAAAGCCCAAAGGAATCCCTGTTCTGTTATGACACTTACCCCCTGTGAATTTGCAGGAACCATTGTCAGGTTTCTCTGAATTTCCTCATCATTCAAACTTATACCCATATACTGGGAAAGTTCAGGATAGAGTTTAGGATATAAATCTGAAAAAGTTAAAAAAAAAAGTAACTCTAATCTTGCTACAATGGTATTTCTGTCCGTTCAGTTATACTCTTGGCAAAATCAACAGCATGCCCCATATTTCACTAATCTCATCCTTTGGAATTTTAAAAAAACTTAACACACTAGTTGAAGCTACTAAATTCACTTAACTGAAGTTTATATTCATATCATAGCAACGTTACATTGTCTTACAATGATTCTACACTACAGAAAATGGTTTTCTGCCTGAAAATAAGACAACAGGTCACAAAATCTGTATTGCACTCGTTTTCAAAATTGCAAACTGAATATAAGCATTTCAATAAGTTTGATTTATTTTTATAACAAATGTGTATATATAAACTGATACTATCATTGTCAGAAAAACAATAAAAACAATGTATTTCAAGTACATATGATAAAATATAAAACACATTGAGCTTTTTTCTTCAAATTAAAACCTGCAAAATTCATTTCTTTTAAGATAAGCGCAGAATTCATCAATAGACAGGATTTCAAAGGCTAGAAAATAAATATATGCTTGGATGATGAAAGTAAGATTATCTTAAGAGCAAAACATATAACAACGATAAATTAAATTGTTAAATCCTTCTACAATCAATAAAATTTATACGACGTATCAAGCATTTTTCAAATCTGATAGCAACTTACTTCCATCTTGAAAGATGGGTGCTGAAGCTTCACATAGAATTGCTGGATTAGCTGGGTTTGAAGCAAAGGATGTCTGAGCCTATGCAGAAATATGATTTTAAAATGTTATAAGGATTAAACTACATAAAAACATAGAACATTTTAGAGTCAGCTCTTGGTTAATGATCATTCATTAGCAACTATTCAAAGTTACAATGGTGCCTGAGCGTGAGGTACTTATGATTGGTCTTCAAAGCTGGCCATCCCAGCACCCCCATGATCACTTTCTGGGGACTTGGCATTCAGCTTACATTTACAATGGTTGCAGGATCACATAGTTGCCATTTGCGATCTTCCTGCCAGAGTCCCACAAGCAAAGTCAATGGGGAAGCCAGCAGGAAAGATTACAAGTTGGTCCTGTTAAGTTGTTCTCACAGCTTTTTTTTTTTTTTTTGAGTACAAGATTCTGGGAATTTTATTCTAGTGTACTTATGAGTCGTAGTTAGAATGCAGTATTGCATACTAATTTTTCCCACAGCCAGGAGTTCAATCCTGACTGACTGAAGGATAACTCAGTCTTCAATCCTTCAGAGGTAAGTAAAATGAGGACCCAGATTGTTAGGGGCAATATACTGGTATTTGCAAACCGCTCAGAGAGTGCTTTAAAACACTATGGAATGGTATATAGATCTAAATGATATTGCTAGTGTGTGGAGTGCATAATCGTAACACCTGCTGCCTACATCTATGTATGTCCAGCAATGTTTGCATGGCAACTGGTAGCAGCCACCCTCCACACAGCAAAGCATAGCACAGCACAGCACAGCAGCCCCTTATCTGACTGACTGCCAGCCTGTTTGTGAGCCACCAAGATAACTTCCTGTGGGTTTCCTTATTAACTTTTCTTGTTGGAAGCATGCAAGAGGTTTTGAGGCAGTCTTTGCTTTATTACCTGTGATCCTTGCTTAACAATGGCAACAGGAACTGCTAGGATTGCTAGTGCTATGCGATGTGATCATGTGATGTTGCACTTTATGACAGCATTTCTTGGTGATGGAAATTCCAGCCCCAGTTGCTGTCATTAAGCAAGGACTACCTGTATGTTTCTAAATAGTAATGTATGTTAATCATTAATGAACATTTTATAAAGTTTTGTATTTTTTTCAGTTTCCTCATTATGCAGAATGCAATTTTAAAAAACAATTCTCCATATGCTCAACTAGATCTGAATCAATAGTAAGAACCTTGCCTTTTTATTTTATTCACTGCATTGCAGTGCAGTCACAATTGGCTGTTAAATTCACATAGATAAGATGGAAAGACAACAACTTTGACAAGGAGATTTTGATCAGAAAAAATAGTGAGATAAAATAGTTATCCATCACTGCTTTCCTGATTAAAACATTTTTGAAGCTAAAAATATAAAGCTTAAAGCATGCCCCACTCATTGTATGCATCGCTAACTGTAATAACATTGTATCCCATTTCCCCTTCTATTTGGCTTCGCTAAATGTAAAAATATTAGATGCCGGCTTAACTACCATCGTTTGCAATAAAAGCAGTGTGAACAAAGGTGTTTAAAATCTCTACTTCTATGTGCTATGACATTACAATGATGATAAAGAGATGAGACATAAAGGAGCACCAGTTGTGATGTCCACATCACAAGTGAACTTCAACTTAAAAAAAATTAGGGTTCCTCCACTTTCTTCCAGGAATTGAAGCTGGTATAAATGGTCTTCAAGTGCTGAAATTTTGATTCAAGATTACCCAGTCAGTTTACTGACATTTAGAGTTTAAACCCGGTCACTGGTCTTCTCATCTAACACTAATCCTGCAACAGGCATGGAAAACTTTTGGCCAAAATCTCAATGCAGTACAAAAATCTCATGCAACCTACCGGTACATATTTCTCAGGAAAGTCATTACCGCTCTCTAAAAGTTTCTTCCTGTTTTCTTGTTCTTATCTTATACTTAACACCAGTTTAGAGATAAGGTTATTTGGCCCCTATGTCAGACTTTAAAATCACCTCTATTATTATTGATCCTGATTTTGCAGATTTTACTGTTTTTCCATTTAGTGGAAAGTCAGTGCTAATGAAAGAAGAGTTTATTCTTCCCCCTGCAACACTATGTTATTTCAAGAAATCAAGTTTTAATGCTCCAATCAGGTCTTAAAATTAGCTTCCACAAGTAACCTGTGCCAGGATCGGAATGGGATGACCTGCCCAGAGCATTCAGTCTAAGGTGCAATGCTTGATGAATTCATATCGCTGGTAAACCAGAAAACACTATTATTCAAAGGGATGGATAACCCCATTCTGTTCACCAGACATAAACAGATTAAGAGAACTACTCACATCAATGTTCATATCAATTCTACATATGAAAATGTTCAATTTTTAAAATAGGATAGTTAAAAGAATTTCTAGAAAAAATGTGATTTCATGCCTCTAGGCGATATATTATGATTAATATATGCAATATAATCAATAAAACTTTTTACATCACATATACCGTATTTTTAAACTATTGTGATACTTCAGAAATCTCAAAACCCAAGGTTTACCCACAACAAAAGTTTCTTATAAAATGTATTTTGTCATACCTGAATTACTTTGTCTACCTTCAGGTCTTCCAGAGAAGGATACAGCGACATTTTCACTGGAGGAAAAAATATTTTAAATAAGCAAATAAAGTATTCCAATGTCCAAGTACAGTTCAAAATAGTTATTAACAGCCACAATTTAATATTTATAATTTTTTTATTTCTAAATTATTAATTTATATTTCTAAAAAAACACATTTAGTAGAATTATATTTACTTAATTTTGAGTAATATGGAGCATAGTGGCTCACGTGGTTAGGATGCTGGGTTGGATATTAGCAAGCCTATGTTCGTGTCCTAAGTGCTGTCTTGGGTGGGTGAGCTTGTTTCAGCTCCTACCAGACATGAGAGGAGCCCCCATCCATGCAGCCCTGGGCAACAGTGATGTCGCCATCTATCCTTTCAACCCAGAAGCCTCTTAGTGCTTTTGATATGAGTGAGATGCTATCTTGAATAACAATAATTTAAAATATCCATGTTTTATATGTTTAAGTTTAAGCTGAAAAATTAACAGTTACAACTGATGTTCCTTTTATCCACGTTAATAGAGTATCTGGGGTCCAACACTTTTAAGTAACTGAACGACTCATTTCAGCACTTTATTTATTTATTTATTTATTTAATCGTATTTGTAGGCTGCCCAACTCCCAAAGGACTCTGAGCGGCGTCCAACAATAAAAGTAGTACAAATACAACAATAGTAAAAACTATAAAGGCAATATTAAAATCAATGTGACAATGAATAAGACAATTAAAAACATTCATTCCACTAAAAAAAAATTAGTTCTTTGAGTCATTTCATTCCAACCTCTGTTTACAGTATATAGTTAAGTTTATGAATAAACTACTCCCAACATTCACATCTAGGAAATGCTGGGTTGAACTTTAAATCAAACAAGTACAGAATTAATACTTCCAACATTTTAAATTAACTCTTTTCAATATTTTTTTTCTAAAACTGAATAAGACTACATTCCCCCTTCTGACCAGACTGAAGCAATGGAGAAAAGGAAAACATATGTACATGCATGAACATATGTGTATCAGTCAAAAAATACTGCTCTGGTATTTCTGCTGGCTAGTCAACCTCTATCTGGGCTTGTCCCAACTCTTCCATCAAGTGCAAGTTATTTGAAAGTGAAGAAACACAGGTTCTTCAAAGTTAGATCCTATTTGACTCAGCTTTTGAAATACTTCAAAGAAAGCCGACAAGCATAGAATTAACAGTAACTTAGTAAATATAGTTTAAGTGGACTTTGTAGGGCTTTGATAAATTCTTCACCCAAAGCTCCTGAGAATATATGGTGGCCTAGGGATAAGAGGGAAAGTTTCTTACTGGCTGAAAAACAGAAAGGGGGAGTTGGGGAGAGAGAATTCTCAAAATGAATATAAACATTGAAATTCCCAATAAGTCTAATCCTTTTTAACTTGTTCCTAATGAACCTAGAGTTAGGAATGAACAGCCTAGTTTTCTTGGGGGGGGACAGGACCCAAATAATTGAGGAATCTGATCAATTAGGCAACATAAAGCTCAAATCTCAGATTTTAGACATCAATGAAAGTACAGAAAAAAGTTTTGTTGATTTATTTCATTGCTGGTTAGAGTCCAGAAGACTTAGTGAAGGATGTTTTTGCCTTGTATGACATAATAAGTTGGTTATACTGGTACGGTATATACCTTGATCTGAATAAATGGAGAGACAGGACATAATAACCCTCTGGATAACGAAGTATTTTGTGGAATTAATACAAATTAGGTAATTCAATACCTCCTTAATACTTCCAAAAGCATCTTTCCAAACTAATTGAGAGGCATGACAAAAGTGAAATATGTCAATAGCCAAAAAATCCTAACTTTATATTCACTGAATTCACACTGATAATGACTGACCAAGAAATGGTCTTAGGCTTGTAGTAGATTGCAATCTACTAACTGTACAAAAACGGATAAATTGTACATTTGAAAAAACGGATAAATTGTTACCTGCTACAAAAAAGGGTAAATTGTACATTAGAAATTATGAGAAAAAGAAATGAAAACATGCTACTTAAGATTTCAGTTATTTTTCTGTTACAGATATTATAACATCTGCAAAATAACCAACATGGGATAATATGCTCATTTTGATAATATCTAAAGGAAAAATTTCACTGGATCTCTTTATTTTAGCAAAAAGGAAGAAACCGTGAATATATTAGACGTGTATAAACATACTTTATGTACAATGTAGAAAAATGAACAAGTCTTTTAATGACAAGCTTGCTGGGTAACCCTGGGCCTGTCACTCTCAGCCGAACCTACCTCATATGGCTATTATGAGGAAAAACAGGAAGAGAGAACATTGTGTATAGCAATCTGAGGTCATGTACAAAAGCTATATATGAATTTTTAAAAGTAAATAAATACAGGGTTTGCCTAACAAACTGAACAAAGAATACACTCAACACAGTTTAAAACTATGATCTTCACTTCCAAAAGAAATGCATTGTTGGCAAACCACCTGGATTATTTTATGGGGGAAATTAGTCAAATTCATGGAAGATAAACTTATCAGTGGTAACTATTTATGATGGTTTTGCTACTTTTAACAATAATTATAATAATTACATTAGAAGCAATTAGTTTATCTGACTTTCTAAATTGTTAAAAACGTTTTATGAATTAAAAATATTTCCTGTGCCTTTGGAGATGTAAAAAACAGTATATGAAATGGGACACTTTTTTTCAATTCAAGATGTGCCATCTACATATAACGCTAAAGTCTTCTGCTAGAAGCAGAATTTAATTTCAAACTGCATAAACTTGTACTGTTAGAGTCAATCTAAAAATATTACTAGTGAAAACCTATTTATGAAAATAATGGATAACTGCATTTTTAACAATACATAACTTTAATAAAATAAAGGGAGAAGTACTTCAAGACAGCAAATGTTGCAATGATGTTTGATGACAACACACTGTATGCTAAATCCTGTATTACTGGAAAAATTTAAAATTCATTCTCAGAACATAAGCCAGAGGAAGACAACCAGTTGCTTTCCAATTACTTTATTTCAAACTCATCAAATTTTTCCAACATCGACTCAGTGGTTCATGACAAACTACTTCTAAAAAGGAAATCCTATGGCATCTCTGGACCCCTACATGACTGAATAACGGCATTTCTATCAAACAGACATCAAGTGGTTAAAATAGGGAACACCCTATCTAATCCTGTTCCTGTTAACAGTGGTGTACCCCAAGGAAGCGTACTAGGACCAACACTTTTTATACTCTATATTAATGACATTTGTGATCACATCTCAAGCGACTGCGTTCTCTTCGCCGATGATGTAAAACTCTTCAACACCACCGATAACTCTGCT
>JANHGD010000791.1:0-10906 GCA_027560375.1 Imantodes cenchoa
CTGTAAACTGCTTAGAGAGGGCTGTAAAGCACTATGAAGTGGTATATAAGTCTAAGTGCTATTGCTATTGCTATCATACTATTAGAATATTTGAGATCTGATGCATAATGCAACATGCAGCCATTCAAGGAGTGTTACCTAAAGGCCATCAGCCCTAATTGCTAAGAGACTCCTTTGTTTGTGTCAAGCTAGAAATATGTTAAATCAACAAATCAACCAACTATCATAATTACATCAGCAGCATGTGAAACATCAATTGGAAAGGAAAAGAAAAGAGAAAAATCAGAACTGCTTCTGTTGTTATCAATGGTTTCGTAAGAGTAGTTTGATTAGTGCTGATTCAGTTTTATTTCATTCCTTGACTGTGGTCGCCTTGCTGGTTGTAGCTGCCTAATGTGCTCTGCTTTATGCAGGTGTTCTTGGTAGTTGTGCTAAGGAGTTGGATCCTGGACCAGATTAGCTTTTTTCCTCTTTTCATTTCTGTCTTAGATTCTAGAAGATAAATGGAGAAAATCAATATTATATCTTCTACGCATTGTTTCCCTTTTCTAATAGTTTGTATTAAACAATGGCCCTTGACAATGCACAAAATTTGCAAGGCTGCAGATGATCTTTGACCTCTCTGTATTTCGCTTAGATTGGTTTTAGTTTACCTCAAATGCATAATTCTATATTGCTAATATATCTGATGCAACTTTTCCCCCCAAGAAGCCCTATTTTAGTTTCAGCTGGTATGAATTAATGCTCAACCAATATAAGAGTAGATGATAATGCCGTCTTTTATCTACAAATTGACATTATTGGATCCATTCAGTGTATTAAAACAAATTACAAGATTATGATATAAACAGATGCTGTATGCTATATTGTCTTTTTTCTTTTCTTTCTATCAAATTACTACCTGAGGGTAGAATTTTTCTACAGAGTTATTACATGTAGACATAAACTGTTTTTCTTTTCTTTGAAAAAGGATTGGAAGTCACCCAATCTTTATATGCTTTATGATAGATGGATGGATGGATGGATGGATGGATGGATGGATGGATGGATGGATGGATGATGGATGGATGGATGGATGATCTTCTGAATTGTCACTTAATGCAGGTTCTTTTTATTTAACATTATTTTTCACCCAATAAACCAAAATTTCTGTGTCTCTGCTTTGAAATACATACTGAAAAAATAGAGAACTATTTTAATATCCTCATACAGATGGATAGTTTATTGAGGCAAGTGTTACATTTTGTTGTGTATCAATTCATTTACTTACAAATGTAGTCACAATTATGCACTATATTTTAGTCCATGAGAACAGCAGAAATGTATTTACAAAATGTAAAATGCTACTCTTTAATCTTGTTTAAATTTTCCCTTTTGTTACATAGTCTTTTATTCTTTGTATTTTTGTCAACCAATAGTCTATAGGATTTTTCATTTAAGGTGAAGTGTCAACTCCAGCAGAAAATAAGTGAAGAATTCTCTTTTGTAAGCTATAATTGAGGTTATGGTATGGAAGTTTGCCTTTGGCAGATTTCTATTACTGAGAAATTGAAACCATGATTTTGACTGCAGAGTAAGCAAAATAAACGAATTATTAGAGACATAGGGAGAATTAAAGTGCAGTAGGAAGTTATCTGAAGCGAAATTCAATATATTGACATTTTTAAAGACACAACATTATTTCAAGCAATGTATCTGTGAATAACCTAGTTTTCTTTAATTATTATTTTTATTACCACATGAACAATCTCTGCTCAAAACATATTTTCCCTATTGTGTGAACTGTTAATTGAAAGTTAACAAATTACCACTGTGTGTGACAAGCAGGGTAGCCCTGTGTAGAATGTAAATATTACACAATGTTTTATTTGATAACAATTCATAATTAATTATAATGGGGTTGATTTCCAGTTAGTAAAATTGAACATCAATAAGAAATAAGTATAGTTTGTGAAATGTTAATTAGAAAGAGCAACACTCTAGCAGAACTTTAAAAAAAATCTAAATATCTTTAAACAGCTCAAATAAGTGTTGTTTGAATGTTCACAGTGATTCTAATCTTCACTATTGTTCCTAAATTCCATTATGATAAGAAATTGAGGGGATGATTGTGTTAGACTATTGTAGCTCAGCAACAAAATTATCTTGTTATCTGAAAAATACAGATTTAGCCCTAGAATTTCTGCACTTATGGTCCCACTAAATTTAGTGGGGATTGTGTTAGAGAAGCAACCTAGCTCTACATGGCTATGAAACTTATGGGGAGCAGTTCTCTATTTAACTGAAGACTATGTTTTTGAGAAAACAGATATTAGTCTCTTTTTCCATCCTCCCTTTCCCTCATTTAGTTTTGTGAGGTGTCGCATGTTTTTTTTGTTCATGAGCTGATAAAAGAACTCATTGAGATTAGATTTCAGTGGAATATATGAAAAATAGTGAAATATTGCACTTACTATATATAGTTTTAATTCCATCAAGATATCTTTTTAGAGTATTGTTACAATCATGCTTTTTTCCAGAAATAAAGATTTAAATAGAAAGCTAAAGTTAGTTAGTGACAAGATGGACTGAAGTGTTTTTCATTACTCAGTATTCTTAGCAAAATGCTTCAAACAAATTGGATAATGGAATTAAATTGCATTAAAAGGGATACTGGCCTTAAAGCAATCATTCTGTTAAGTATTTCAGTAGATGAACATTGCATTTGATATGCAAAAAAGTACAATAAATGAATAATTTCAATACGGAAGAGTGATGGATAGACGGAATAACAACTTTTAGTGCTGAATAAATATATTGTATAGACATATAATTGTCTGAAGAGAAAACAAATATATATCCCATGTTTTCTCTTTCAAGAGTATGCCTTCAAAATATTTTAAAATGTTTAAAAGACTGTAATGCAGTTATTCTTTTCCTGGGTAATTATTGCTTTTCCTTAAGTACACATACCAAATGATTTGTTCTTGTGGCAATTTGGCAATTACATTTGAAATTAACTGTTGAGCAGCTGTGTTTTTGTCAAAGTGTTGAGAAAGGGTTAAGGGGCAAAGCTTTCCCAGGTGTGTTTTTTGTTAATAAGTTTAAAAGCCGGAAATTGTCAAAAAGATCAGGATTTCATTGAACACCTGGCTATATTGAGAAATGAAGACTCATTAATAGCTGCCTTATTTAGGGTTGCCATTTTTCTCTATGGACAAGGATAGAGACATGTACAGTGCATTCAGAAAATATTCAGACTCCCTTTACTTTTCTCAATTTTGTTTTGCAGCCTGATTCTACAGTTGTTGAAATCCTATTTTTCTCATTAATCTACACTCAGTACATAATGACAAAGTGAAAACAGAATTCTAGAAATGTCTGTAAATTTATGAAAAAGAAAAAAAACTGAAATATCACATTGGTATAAGTATTCAGACCAGTAGCGGGTTTCACTTATCTTCACTACCGGTTCAGAATTGTGAATGCACACGCATGCTTTGCACACATGGGATAGCTTCTGTGCATGCGCAGATCATCTGTGATGACATATGAGTGGGTGGCCGGAGCCTCTCGCCACTACTGGTTCACCCAAACTGGGGCAAACCGGTAGCAACCCACCACTGATTCAGACCCTTTGCAACAAAATGTGAAATTTAGCTCAGATGTTTCCCAGTTTTCTTGATACAGTAGTTGCTGACATGTTTCTACATCTTGATTGAGTCCACCTGTGGTAAATTAAATTGATTGGACATGATTTGGAAAGGCACACTCCCCTCTATAGAAGGCCTCACAGCTAACAATGCATACTGTACCAGAATAAAAGCCATGAGGTCAAAGGAACTGCCAGCAGAGCTCAGAGACAGTATTATTGCAAGGCTCAGATCTGGGGAAGGCTACAATAAAATTTCTGCTGCATTGAAGGTTCCTAAGAGCACAGTGTCCTCCATAATTCTCAGATGGAAGAAGTTTGGCACAACCAGGACTTTCAAGAGCTGGTCACCTAGCCAAACTGAGCAATTGGGGGAGAACGGCCACCAGGGCTCTTCCCATAATACTTCCCATATTGCCAGTTTTATGAGCATGAAAAAATGGAGGAATGAATAGAGGGCAAAACCCTTTTTTTGTAATTGTTTCAGAACTATGATACATAATGCTCCTGAAGAGACAGTAGTGGCTTCACTCTTGACAGTGAATATATTAATTAATTTATAAATGGGCCTTTGTTACCTTCGACTAGTAGTTTGATAGGAATTGGACAACTCTTTACTGTGTTGGTTATTTTTGCCAGTAGAATGGGAGACACATTTTTGAGAAATTGTATGTGTGAGATAGTGCATATCATGTACACACCAGCGACAGTAATTTGATTTGAGTAGTATTTAACCATAACAAATAATATGTTAGAAAGCCTGTTTAGTGTAGTGGTTAAGGCATCAGGCTAGAAACTTGAAGTTCTAGTCCTGCCTTAGGGATAAAGCCAGCTGGATAACCTTGAGCCAGTCATGTTCTATCAGTCCTAGGAAGGATACAATCACAAACCACCTCTAAGAATCCTTGCCAAAAAAACAACAGGGATTTTTCCAAGCATTGTCTGATAATCAGACACAATTCAATGGAAGAAAAAGATGCTCCCTCTGTTTGTTAAGATAACAAACAGAGGTCTAAGATAGACCTGATTTGAGGTTCACCAAGTGATTAATTTGTATTAATGTTTACAAATCCTTGCATATGATGACAAATCTTTGGCTTATTGTAGTTAGTTTGTGGTTTTAATCACCATGTGTAAAGGTGTTCCTATGGTATCTCCTCAGGAATTAAACTGAACTTTGATCCAGTACTTCGATGACTTTGGCAATTTTTTAACTCTTTTTTTTCCTCTCAATATTTTTTTAGTAAATTGCATGGGATTATTTTTAAATTGTAAAAAATAACACTTAATTTTTAATTAAATAATAATTTGAAGTATTTTAATTACCTATAAGCTACTTATTTTATCAAATTTCTACAGCACACATTTCACTTCAGTGATTCTGGGCAGTTTATAAATAATGTTATAAAATAATATTAAAAGCACAATTAAAAACAAACTTAAAAAACAAAGTTAAAATGTACAAGTTAAAAGTTAAAAAAAAAAGTTAAAAGTTAAAAAGGCTAAAAGAGTGGGACGAGGCAGAGAGATCACCCTCAAGCCACCAGATATCCCTAGGATTGCATAGCAGACCTCCATGCTAATTGGGGAGAGCCAGCTCTTAACCTTTTTCAGAAGGGCCAGAAGAGTGGGGGCTCACTTCATCTCTGGACGTAACATATTCCAAAGGGTGGGGGCAACAACAGAGAAGGCCCTCTTTCTAGATCCTGCCAGTTGAAATTCTTTAACTGATGTAATCTGCAGCATGCCCTCCATTCCTGACCAGGTGTGATGGGTTGATGTAATTGGGACAGATGGTTCCACAGGTAACGTGTTCCTATGCTATGAAGTGCTCTAAAAATGATAATCCTTTGAACTGAACTCAGAAGTAAATTGGCACCCAGTGAAGCTTGCATAGCAAAGGTGTTAAATGTACAATCCTGGGGGTGGGGGTGGGGCAGAACTGCTTGAGCTGCTACATTCTGCATACTTGCAGCTTCCCGATACTCTTCAAGGATAGGCCCAGGCAGACTATATTGCAGTAGTTCATCTTGGAGATGACTAGGGCATGAATGACTGAAAGGAGGGCTTCTTGATCCAGGAAGGGGTATTGCTGGTACACAAGAGGTTTAGCAAAAGCCCTCCTATCACAATAATTACCTGCTCCTCAAGCAGAAGTCCAGGGAAACATCCAGATTATGCACCAGGTCTGTCTGAGGTAGTGCAATCCCATCCAAAACCAAAGATGATAAACCTTCAGGTGTCCTGTTTTACCAGGGTTCAATTGAAGCCTAGGGTTTCCCATCCATATCCCTATAGCCTCAAAGCATTGTGAGAAGACATCCACAGCAAAGTTTACTATCTAGATCAGGGTTGTCAAACTCCCGACCCATGGACCAGATGCATCATGTGCTGGCCACACCCATGCCCGGTTTAGCGAAGGGGAAAAAAGTCCCGATACTTCACATGACATCCCATGATGACATGAGTTTGATACCCCTGACCTACATCCAACTCCATTGTTAAGAGGCATAGTTTATGACGATTCAGGGAGTGGTTAACAGAAAATTAGAAAATGAATATTTGATCATTTCAATTGCTAGCAATTTGATTTTTTTTTCCCCACTGAAAACCCCAAATGGATAGGCTTTGGTAAGAAGATTGCTCTGGGATTGTTCTTTGAGACTGCCTCCTGAAATGCTAATTACACAACTAGAGGACTTTCATTTTAATGTTTTTAGAAATGACAATTCCCGTTCTCCCATGCCAGTGAGCCTTTTTCTTAATGCTTGCTTGTGTTGATCATACTCTGCTTGTAAAAGATACATACCCATTTTACTTTTCATTTTCTCCTGCTGCAGTCAAATCACTATTTTTGATTGTCTTTCAACACCGCTAAATTGTTTGACTTGGTTTTCAAAGCTCTCAAAGAATATACCGTACAGCATAAAATAGTATCTCTAGAGCCCTCATTTTATAAAAGAGAGAGGCAGAACTGGAAGCTGTTGGGTGGATAGGCAGGCTTCTTCTCTGCCCATCCAATTGTGAAGCCCCTTTCAGGTGACAATCAAGCCAGGGGTGCTTTGTTTTGTTTTGTTTTTAATCACTTAGTCTCTCTGTCCAATTACCAAACCAATTTCACACTTCTTGGCTTTTGCCTGCCAGGTTTATACACACCTGCTGGAATGGGCAGATCTTATAAGCAAGATTTTCTGGCTCGCTCTGAGCCAATATAAAACCCCCCAAATGAAATGTTCGGTATCTCACTGTCAATCCCTTAAGCTAGCTGAGCCATAGAAAACTAGTCCGATAAATCATAAGCATTATCATTTCAAAGGCTGGGTTTTCTCCAAAGAAATATGAATCAAGTATATATTGGATGTACCTGGGATTTGAGCAAAAGATGGGCTATACATGGCATGATGATGAAATATTTGTCCTTGTAAAAATTAGTCAGAAGAAAACAAAGAAACCATCCCGCATCTTTGGGGAAGGAAGCAAAAAATGAATTCATGCTGATGCACTTTCTTGCTTTAAAAAAAAAAAAAAATCAGCCTGAACTATTCAGTTTTATCTAATTTTTTTTCTCAACCAAATAACTTGATCATTGTGCTACTGAAAGCTCATTCAGTTTTCTTTAAGAACATAATTCAGGTACAGTCGTATATTTTGCTTGGATCGTGAACTTTTAAATGGATAGCAGAGGTAGACATGATTATATCTTTGTTAAACTTAACAGCTGCTTGTTTGATCATAATACATATTGAGGATGGGAAGCGGGAAAACTGAAGGGAACTTTTCAGATCTTTCACTAGTAATTTCCATTGTATTGATGTCTTGACAGTATTACTGGGGCATGGTTCATTTTTCCTTCCCCCTGATTTTCTGCATCTGTAGCTGTAATCAACAGGTGTTTTTTTTAAAGTTTCACTTTAAGCACCTTTAAGGGATTAAGTTCCTATCCCAGGGGTCTTTTTAAAAAAGTTTTTTCACAGTGGAATCTCTTCCTACAATAAGGTATTCTCTGAAAGCTACCAAACAATTGAATCTCCAATTCCACATAATTGGTTTGGCTTAGAAATTTGATCTTGAAGCTCAAATAATTGACACACTCCTCATGAATGGTCACTCTTCTGTTAGGGTCATTCAACTGCAAGTATCCAGAACAGAAAAGTAGAAGAAATGATTATTTCTCTCCCCACCCTCATAAATGTTGCCCTGCCCTAGTAGCCTGGCAGCTGTCATTCCAAAGGTTAAATTCTCTTTAGGGAACTGATAAAGAGAAATCCTATCACCTTCTTTTATGCAGTAAACTTGTAGAACAAGAACATGAACCTACAGCAACTTGCTATTTCTCAAGTTATTTATTTATTTATTTATTTATTTATTTATTTATTTATTTATCCATTTATTTATTTATTCATTTATTCCTTTAAGGGTGGGTCCTTGCTTCCTTGCTTCCTTCCTTCCTTCCTTCATTCATTCATTCATTCATTCATTCATTCATTCATTCATTCATTTATATTGCCGCCTATTTGCACATGGTGAATCAAGGCAGCTTACAGAATATCAATATTTTCTGTTTCTTGGTTCTGATTAGTTTTGTTGTTGATTATCAATTCTCTTTAATACTTCATTGTTTCTTTCATTGCATTTTATACTATGTTTTTGTTTTTTTTGTAATCTTGCTGTGAAAGCAAAGTAGTAGGAAAATATAAGAAAAAAAGTAATAATGAAAGGGAAAAAAGTAAGCTGGACAATGCAATTGATATTTTATAGTTTTTTTCTCTTTCCAAAAGTAAAATCTGATCTTTGGCATAATTTAAATTGAATTAAAGACTGGTTTTCTCTCAAAGTAGCATATATTTAAAGCAAGTTTCCTGTCTAAAGCTATCAGGCCTCACTTCTTTTAGTTTTAAATAAATGCTGTGACTTAACTAACATTAACAATACTGCTATACCACCCAGCTCGTAAGACTACAAAATGATGCATAACATGATATAAAGTTTATGTATGGAACAAAGAGGAATTACAGTAGCTTTTAGACTCTTCTTCCTCCTTTTGGGAGTAACGGAAAGGAATGATGGGAAATAGTTATTGCAGAACAGAGGATTTTATTTAAAGCAATACATATTTTTTGATGGATTACAGTGAAGCAACTGCTTCCCAGGAAGGGTGCTGCGATGGTCACAAGGATTGTTCATAATGCATTTCTTTTATTGCCGTTGCAACTTCAAACAGTCACTAAGAGAATGGTTGTAAGTGGAGGACTGCAATTTCCTTGGTTATAACAAGGCTGATACATTTTTACTAACTTTCTTTCTTCATTCCGTTTTCTGCCTTTACAGTTTAACGTACAGCCCAAAGACTTCATATTAGTCTTACATCATAGTAATAGCCCAACGATGCCATGCTTAGCCTTTCAGAGACCATCCAAGGTCATATAATGCCACTTTTTGCTTAGGCATGCACCCCTAAAGATCAGTTTGACCATGATGAGCATCATTAAATAACGTATAATCATCTTTGCATTATTAAACATATTTTTAATACTGAAAGTTATTCCAAACTATACACTTGACCGAGTAAGCAATTCATTGAATTAATTGTGAGATTGCAAATAGTATAATTTCTGGAAAAAAAAAAAACCACACACAGACAAACTCCATGTGCTCAATTCTCCAAGGCTTCACAGAAAAGCACATGCCATTGAAGTTTTAAGTATGTGAATTGCTTAGCCTACTTTATGAATTACAATGTTCCTGAAAGCAGAAGATGTGCCATTTTACTTGCTGTGAATCACTTACGCAGAACTACATCAAAAGCCTTGGTAAAAAGGACTTGAATTTTGATTAAAAAGAGAAGATAAAGGAATTGATTTCTGTCACCCCATTATTCCATAAGAAAGGATCTAAAATCATTTCAAATTCTAATTAAAACTGTCTCTTCTCTAGTGGTAGGGAGGAGAATTATATAATTTTCTTTGAAAAAGTGTTGACACATCTAAGCAATTATTCACAGACTTTTAGAAGACTAAAATATGATAAAAATTACTTTTTCCATCATAACCTGTTAGAATTGCATCACTATTGTTTTCTGAATAATTTTAAAGACCAATAATTTGAAGTTTTAGTTTTTTATTGTTAAAACAGTAGGCTATACTACAAATCTACTTTAAATTGGCAGACCATAAATGAGAAGACTAAAGCATTCTTATTGGATCAGACCACTGATCCAACATCTTGATCTTCATAGAATCTACTAGACACAGCTATATAGAAAATAACATCGCTATATTGAGGCTGTAAAAAGAATGAAGTGTTCGGATGTTGTATTTTTATTTAGGAAATTGCAAACATAACTTTCCCCCCCTGTTTATTAGAGACATAGATAAATCTTTAGTATATAATGTTTCAGAGAATTTAAATTATTTATACAATGTAATCCAGAAGTTAATATTGAGTAACAACTTGCACCAGAAAGCTTTTAGGGAAATTGAAAGATCATTCCTTAAAATGGGCAGTCTTAAGAAAGACTATCCTATTGAATCTACATTGTTCCCTCTAATTAGTTTGGTATTTTCAGTTTGGTACTACTTTGCACAGCTTGTAGTAGATGAATGAATACTGCATTGAAATTAAAACTCTCATGTTCATAGACAAATAAGGTCCCACTTCATATAACAGGATAATAAACCTTTAATGTTTGCTGCATTGACAATGATAATGATTATGTAAAACAGTTTGCTGCATCTGAAATACTGTTCATCATATTAAAATCTTGATGTGCAAGAAACATTAGACCATTCTGTACACAGTCCGTTCTCAATTATTAGTTAGTTGATCCAGCTATAAAGTTAAAAATATATACATGTAGTCTTCGATTGACAACCAGAATTGAACCTGGTATTTTTATTGTAAATTGTTGTGGTTGTTAAGTGAGGCACTTAAGTGAGTGCTTCACTCAATGACCATGATCTCAGTTTTCCCTTTAGTGTAATTAAAGAACCATGCATAGGTGCGTCAAGAGCTTGGTGAGGCCATCTCCACCAGAACATGAAAACCTGCCATGGGATGGGAAGTCTCAAATGTTTAGGCCCACTGCTGCATACTCCCCCCTCCACCACTCCTGAGAGATCTGGGTCTTTTCCCTGTCTCATAGTGCCCAGAAGGTCTTAGCTAGCTAGGCCCACTGATACATGGAAACCTGCCACAGGCTGGAAAGCCTCGACTAGCTAAACTCACCAGCACATGGGACTCCTCCCCCCCCCCAGTCTTGAGGAAGATTGCTTTCCT
>JANHGD010000806.1:0-10082 GCA_027560375.1 Imantodes cenchoa
CAAGCCTGAGGCCACTGATGTTATGAATATGATCGACAGTGGCCTATGGAATATATGTATTGGTATGAATGGTGTCTAAATTGGGGGGGTATGGTTTTAAATTGTTTAACTGTTTTTATTCTGTGGATCTGCGCAATGTGGGATTCTTTGAATGCCCGCTCACCACACGCATTTAATTAACTCCATATCTGTGAGGAGAGAAACAGAAATGGGAGTGGGGGCAGGCGTTCAAAGAATCCCACCTTGCGGAGAACCACAGATGGGAGTGAGGTTCACCTGATTCCTGATTAATTCTCATTCTAAGCCTTAAATTTCTCCCAAACTCAAATTGCCTTACTGTTACCAGAGAAAATTAACCTTACGAGCAAGCAAAGATCCCCCCTTCACCCGTGACGAAACAGTCAGGAGATGTTTGTGTCAGTTCAACAACAACAACACCCCCCCATGTTTGAGCAAAGCTGCCACCACGAAGTATCGTGCGGTGTAATTTCATAGCAGGTGCAGCCTCTCTCATTGGGACCCTTCGGTTCCACCACCCCAACAGTGGAGCGATGGTGGACTGAAGTCCCTGGTAAATCATTGAGTTCTTTCCTTGGCAGGCAAAAGGCATGGCCCATTTTTGGCCTCCCCCGTCCCCCCCCCGGACCACTCTGACAGCCAAACACAAGGTGTGTGGATGATTTCCGGTGCCTCTGCCTGTCCCTTTTTTGGCCACCCTCACCCCCCAGAAGCACTCTGCCAGCCCTCTCAAATGTACGTCCTGCACTTGGCGGAAGGGTGGGGGCTGGCGGGTGGATGTGGTGATTTGGGCGGGGCAGCATCATGGTCCTGCCAGGCCGGATTAATGGGTTGGCAGGCCAGATCTGTCCCGTGGGCCGTAGTTTGAGAATGCCTGGTATAGTATAATTACAGACCCCACTACAAATAGTGACCAGATCAATGTGTGACTATTTACATATATCCCAAAACTCTCTGTCGACTCTGGTTTCCTTGAAAATATTCTATTAAGGATGTTTGGAGCCAGGAGCTGATCTCCAAAGGACCTCCTCTGTAATGGACCTCCTCTTGTTGCTGTTATCTAAATTATACTGATTTGGTTGCTTTTCTCAACTCTCTAAAGACTTTTCTGGAAGCTTTCAGATTTGACACAAACATATATCCAATATATGTTTTCACCTTGATTTTGCACAAAAGCATTGAGTGCTGAGATCGTGACATTGGAAGTCTGTGAGTGCACAAATTGGTCCAGAGAGACAAAGTGAGGCTGAGATCATCTTCAGGAGAGGTGGGGAGATGTTTTCTCCTATAGATCTAAAATTACAAAAGCTTTCTTCCACAACTTTATGTTACTCTTTGTTCAAAAACCACACACAAGATTAAGCACACCACCACGAACTGTTGTCAGGTGATTGGAACAGAACACGAACACAAATCATGTTGCTATTTCAACTACTTCTGTGGACCCAGGGAATCTGGGGGATGTTTACGAACAAATGCCTTCTGACTCTACAGAGGGATCTAGTGGACCCAAAGAATCATTACAGACTGGGAGAGTTTTCCATTGATGGCATAATCTCTGCAACTCAGGCTACGTTTCGAATATTAAGTTTCAAAAGCTCTCCTTTGACTCAAGTATTGGAGTAAGTCAATCTTCCAGCACTGTAGTAGAGACACTTTATTTATGACTTATTCAAAAGATTCAGGAACCATTGTTCCCTTTCAGTTATGGGGGATTTATTTTAGATCCTGCAGCTGATGAGTCTCCTTTGAAATTCTCAAGTACAATCTTCAAGCAGGGATCTTCTGATTTTCTTGACTTTGAAGAACAAACAGCCACTCTTTCCTTGACATGCTAGAAGCAGTGACGGACTGTGGAGAGAGTGGAAAGGGTGGTCCTTCTCTATTACCCTTTCCTTCCCCCACCCCCATCCCAGTCAAGGAATCAACCTGAGCACAAAAATTGCAAAAAAGCTTTATTTCTTCCCTTCATTGAAAATGTGATAGCCTCCCCCTTCTTTTATTGAGGGGGGAGTGACTTTCATTGATAATATGAAATAACTTTTAAAAATCAGACATGATTGTTTCATTATATTCCCTTGTCTGTGATTCCTACTTTGAAGCAACAATGCCTTAATCGGATAATGATTTAAATGTAAATTAAGTGCCCAGTCAAAAACTTTTGACAACGGACATCAAAATGCAAACATTGTGCAGGAATCAGTAACTTATTGACTTTCTTAAGAATGATAGCTCCACATTCTTTCTGAGGGTTTATGGCTGAGTGTGTACTTACATATATTTGATATGTAAAAACAAGTCAAACGACTCCAAAATTAAATAGTGGGGGGAAAAAATTACTAGAGAGGAAAAGTGAGAATATTGAAATCTTAGGCCAACTGAAAGGATACTGTGGCCAAAGTAAGCCAAAGCTAATAATAAATAGATTATTTTAGGCATCACTTGCACAGAGTATCTTAAAACAAAGTCTAAATTGAAAGAATCCCATATATTCAATATGCGAGAGATCTTGGGATATCTTAGGATAAATTAAAGTTCAAATACTGTATGTCATCAAATGCTCAAAACTGTGATTTGTTTAGTGCTTTTGAAATATAATTGCATATGTTTAATTAACGTATAACCAATGTATATATTTATGGTACATTTTTTCAGACCAATTCTTGGGCAAATCCTGATTAGAACTATATTTCTAAAAAGGCATGAAATAAAATATTATTTTCATTGTTTACTGTATGTTTAATATATTATCCTTGCAGCATGCGATCGACAGAATACTGGAAAATACTATCCTTTGTTTTGGCCATCCAAGACATCAATCATGATTCCCGTATCTTACCCAACATCACCCTGGGTTACAATATCTATGATAATTATTTCGATTCAAGAAAGACTTCAGATGCTTTGCTGGACCTGCTTTCAGCGGGGGAGGCCAATGTCCCCAACTACAGTTGTGGGAGACAGAGAAACACAGTGGCTGTTCTGGAAGGGGCTGAAACTGGCTTCTCCATCCAGATATCATCCATGTTAGGCACCTACAAAATCCCACAGGTGAGTCTTTTCTGGAAAGATCAGTTTTCACCATGCAGCTTTCAATCAGTGGTCCCCCCTTGTACATGAAGATCAGAGTTTGTTATGGAAATGATTACCCTTAAGAATGAGAGTTCAGGTTGTTGTTGTTGTTGTTGTTGTTGTTGTTGTTGTTGTTGTTGTAGTAAGGGACCTTGTAGGTCATCTAATCCAACATCTGCTCAAGCGGGAGTCCCTACACTGTTTCGGACAAGTGGCAGTCTAATCTTCCCCTGAAAGTCTCAAGTGTTGGAGCTCTCACAACCTCCGCAGGCAAGCTGTTCCACGGGTTGATCACTCTCACCGTCAGAAAGTATCTCCTTATTTCCAGGCTGAATCTCTCCTTGGTCAGCTTCCATCCATTAGTCCTTGTCTGGCCTTCTGGTGCTTTGGAAAACAGCTTGACCCCCCTCCTCTCTGTGGCAGCCCCTCAGGTATTGGAACACTGCTATCATGTCACCCCTGGTCCTTCTCTTCCAAAGGACCTTCTCTTCTCTATTCAAAGGGAGGAAAGCAAATATATCTGCTCTTGCCATGTTCCCAATTCAGATTTGGGAAACGTTTTCTAGGATAAAATATTCTACACTCAAGGAACAAATGGGAGATAAGCAATGCATGAGTCAATGGAGGAATATAGATAACCTCACTGCAAGAAGTGGAACTAACTCTTGATTAAAGACAGAATTGATGTCTTACATCTGTCAGGGACTAAATCTGTCTCAGACTAAATGCCACTTTTCTTCCTTTTCAGATTAGTTACAATTTTGTTTCCCAGATTCTGATGGATAAAACCAGCTTTCCTTTCTTCTACCCAATGCTCCCTGCTGAAGGATTCCAGTATTCAGGGATGGTCAAGCTGCTCCTCCATTTCAGGTGGACTTTGGTTGGGCTCCTTGCTCCGGACACCGACCAGGGGCAGAAGTTCATCAACACATTGACTTTAATGCTGACAAGAAACGGCATTTGTCCAGTTATATCACAGACCTTTTCACCATCTGTTCAAAAAGTGTCCATAAAGTTTCGTGAGTATCGTAACTGGAAGCAAGTGAACACCTTTCTTTATGCTGCAGAGCTTCATTCAATCGGTGCAGGAATAGCAATTCTATATCTGGTGTTTGAAAGAATTAAGGAACGTGTTGTGGGAAAAGTTCTCATGACAACAGTGCTCTTGGATTTAACTCTTTATCTGATAGACGAGGGGACCTTTTTCAAATACATTCATAGCATCGTTTCCTTTGTTTTGAAGACAAATCAAATGACCAAATACGGTGGATATAGACATGTTTATTTGTTCATTAAACACTTTGCAGATAAATCCTTTATGTGCTCCTACAACAAGGATGCCTTTTCAGTGAAAGTCTGGAGACGCTGCAGACAGCGAGAAAATCTGCAGGCTCTGGACCAACACATGATGGATCCAATTCTGTGCCTAGACAATTATTTCATTTACAACACCATCTGGGCTGTGGCATGGGCCTTACATGCAGCCTATTATTCCAAATTGAAGAGGACAAAGAGGGAAGGTGGCAAGAACTTGGAAGTTCCAAGGCTGAAGGGTTGGCAGGTAGTTCTTTGCTGTTGCATATCATGTGTCTCTCCTGCAGCTAAGATTCTATTTTAGAATTCTAAGAACAGTAACGCTACTCTGGGGGGAAAAAACGCAAATGTATTCTGACTGTAAAAAAACAAATAAATTGAATTCCAAATTTTCGTTCTTCTCCTTTCTGCACTTCCTTCTTTAGATTAACAGATTAACAGAGTTGGAAGAGACCTTGCAAGTCATCTAGTCCAACCCCCTGCCCAAGCAGGAGACCCTATATCTGCCTCTACCTAGAATCAAACTCACAACCTCCTGATTAGCAATGTGTTCTCCTTTTAAATTGGCTTCAAAAAGAATATTATGAGGTCTTCTCAATTTAGGCAGTTTTTCCTTATTCAATCAACTGCCATTTAATATCTCTCTTCTCTTTGAAATCAGGGTCAGTTTGATCCATACAACAGGGCCCATTGCTGACAAGGCAGGCTTCCTATGTCCCATAAGATGGCTATATGGGGGAACATCCTTTTGAGAGCATGTGGGTGGGGAAGATATTCTTGGAAGAAGACAGTCTCACAAATCTCCTGGCCCTATCCATTGTAGGTCTTTATAACAATAGCAATAGCACTTATATACTAAACCCTCTCTAAGTGGCTTACAGAGTCAGAACATTGTCCCTAATAATGTGGGTCCTCGTTTTACCCACCTCGGAAGGATGGAAGACTGAGTCAACCTTGAGCAGGTAAGATCAAACTACGGAGCTGGCAGTCAGCAGAATTAGCTTGCAGTACTGCATTCTACAAGGGAATGTGGTGGCTCAGTGGCTAAGACTCTGAGCTTGTCGATCAGAAAGGTCGGCACTTCGGCGGTGCGAATCCCTATAGAAAAATAGGGACCACTTTGGTGGGAAGGTAACAGCATTCCGTGCACCTTCGGCATTTAGTCATGCCAGCCACATGACTATGGACTCGTCATCAGACAGCGCTGGCTCTTTGGCTTAAAAACGGAGATGAGCACCGCCCCCTAGAGCCAGAAATGACTAGCATACATGTGTGAGGGGAACCTTTACCAAACTGCATTCTAACCACTGGGCCACCACAGCTTATAGGTGATGACTAGTACTAGTCACAGAATATAGAGGTTCTTTGTGGGCATGCCTATAACTACTGAGGCTTTGCTTTCAGGACTCATTAAACCTTCTGATATGGTTTTCAAGGGCAACCTCATGTAGACTCTGTTGCAATAATCCAATTGGGAGGTGACTAAGAAATGAGTGACCACCAGCAAACTGTTCCAGTCCAGGAGCAGAGACAGTTTGAATGCAAGACAAAGATGGTGGCAAGATCCTCCCTTTGTCAACCCTATAAAGTAGACTGGTCCAGGAAAATTACTTCACAGGAAGATTAAAATTAGGCTTTACTGAGATAGGCTACAAGTCTGCTTTTACTCCCCCTGTCTCCTCACAAAAATCTCAACCAACAAATGTTCTGTCTTACACCTTGACAAAAAGAATCAGAACACAAAATACAAGCTGGGAGGACACAATCTTGTAGACGACCCTCACTCTGTCAAGAACCTTGTAGTATTCATATCTAATGACCTAAGTGCCAGAGCCCAGTGTTAACAACATTGCCAAAAAGTCACTAAGAGTTGTTAATCTAATCTTGTGTAGCTTCTTCTCTGGCAATATTACACTGCTAATCAGAGCATACAAAACATGTGCTAGACCAATTCCCGAATACAGCTCACCTGTCTGGAACCCACACTGCATATCGGACATTAATACAATTGAGAGAGTCCAGAAACATTTCACAAGAAGAGTCCTCCACTTCTCTGCTCGCAACAGAATATCTTATTCCACCAGACTTGACATTTTGGGTTTAGATAGCTTAGAGCTACGTTGCCTTTGATCTGACCTAAATGTAGTTCATAAAATCATCTGCCACAATGTTCTACCTGTCAATTATTTCTTCAGCTTCAACTGCAACAATACATGAGCACACAATAGATTCAAACTCAATGTAAACCACTCGAAACTCGACTGCAGATAATACGACTTCAGCAACAGAGTGATCAATGCCTGGAATACACAATCTGTTTCTGTGGTTTCTTCCCCAAACCCCAAAAACTTTAACCTTACACTGTCTACAGTTGACCTCACCCCATTCCTAAGAGGTCTGTAAGGGGCCTCATCCCATTCCTAAGAGGTCTGTAAGGGGCGTGCATAAGCGCACCATTGTGCCTACCGTCCCTGTCCTACTGTCCTATTGCCTAATTTACCTGTACCTACTTTGCTAATGTTTATGTTTACACCAATACCTGCTATCCTGTACATGTTTTGACAAATAAATAAATAAATTAAATAAATAAATCTTCAACATCAAGCTGAATAGTTCTAATCTAATAAGTATTGTCCAGTTGAAAATTAGGGAAACATATAAACATTACGGTGGTACAAAATATATAAATATTAATAGGATGTAATTCTCTCCTTTTAAAAATGATTCAATATGCTCTCTATTAATTTCCTTTTAAATCTGCGGGTTTAACACAGGGTTGTTTTATGATGCCCTCTTGTATGTTTGTGTGTTTTATTTCATACTGTGTATTCTAATCATTTTAAAGACAATTTATCTCCATCCTTGCCTTAAAGCATTTCTGTTGACTGGAAGACTTTTAAAAAGTTGTTTCCAGCTGTGCTATAGTTTAGTAAATTATATTGAAGGTTAGGATATTTTTTTTCTTTTTTTCTTTGTTTTCTACTGCAAATCTATGGAGATGAATCTTTAATATTTATTTTAGGAAAGCTGTTTCATACGCTTTGTTTCCTGCTGTTTCCCTGAACAGCTCTATAAAACTTTTTAATGAAGCTGGTTGAGAGTTCCTTCTATTCCTACCACTTTAGAACTGAAAGCTTCCAGAGTAACCAGCAAATCAACATTCCGTAATCTAAAAAGGGGGAGATTGAGAAATTTAGAGGCAATGTTTCTCAAAATAATATCTAAATATTATCTTTAAAATGTTGGCTATGGTCCAACGATCTAGTTAAGCACACTTAAACCTCTTTGTGGATATTAGAGTTCCTTCCAATGTTTATTTGTTTAAAAGAGTTAAGCCATGTCTTTATGCGATATTGAATGAGGTTCATGTTTTAAATTTAAATCCATATTCATAGTTAAAGATAACCAAATATATAAAAATAATAAAAATATCTAAAAAGATGATAATAACCAAATGAAGAACAGAAAGAGACATGAGAAGGCAAAGTATTATATGGCCAGTACATTACAAATAATAGCAGGCAAAATAATAATAACAAGAGTTGCTGTGGCCTAAAGGTACAGCTCTTGCCTCACAATCAGGAGGTTCTGAGTTCAAGCCTAGGTAGAGGCAGATGTGGGGTCTCCTGCTTGGGCAGGGGGTTGGACTAGATGGCCTGCAAGGTCCCTTCCAACTCTGTTAATCTGTTAAGGACCTGACAATGGCTAAGAGCAGGGAAGTTGAAGAAAGAGACAAAGGGGCTAATTCTGGTTGCACAAGACCAAGCTTTAAGAACAAATATATACAAAGCCAGAATTGCGAAGTAGCAATGGGTTACAAGTGTCGCCTCTGCAAAGTAGCTGAAGAAATCTTATTAATTGATGCCAAAAGATCACACAGATCACACAGACTGACTACAAACAACAGCATGACAAGTAGCAACAATGGTGCATTGGAATATTTGCAATAAATACCACTTACCTGCAAGCAAGGATTGCTAGGACCAAAAAATAGAGAAAGTCATACAAAATAAAGAAGATAAAAGTACTCTGGGACTTTAGAATTCAAACCAACAAGACAGCTGCCACATAACAATGTTGAAAGTGCACAAGACAATTGAAGAATTAAAAAATGGCATTGAAGGAAAGTGAAGAAGATGCACTGAACACTATGATAGCTTACTGAATACTAGAAGGACCAAACTGGTCTACAAAAAAGATCAAATAAAGAATAGAAAAGAGAAATAGCAAGGCAATCCCAGATAATGTTGCTAATATCTGAAGACAAAACTAAGATCCAATGTGTGACCCCAATCATGAGTTGAGTTCCTAATATATGAGACAAAGTTAAGGGTTTTCATACCAGTAATAAGCTCTGAATTATCAAGGCCAAAAAAGGCAAACTGAAGTCCCTCCAAGCCCATCAATCAAGCAACTCACCACCAATTCAGCTGCAGAGTCCAGGAGTTAACAATGGGCTACTGCCACACTGCAGGAAAGAAATTAAGCAATAACAAACTAAACTCATTTTACAGCCCAATTCCCCAAAGAAAAAATCACATCGAGTTAGATCTGGACCCTAAGATCACTAGAGGCACCTGGCTAACAACAGCCACACTCACCCTTGCCTCAGGGTCGTGGCTGGTGCCCCACGCAAAACTCAGGAGTGCATATTTCTGTCAAATGATCCCACATTTCGCACCTAACCAGATTTTAATATTGCACATAAACCGGGTCCTTTCATTCATGATAAATATTTAATTATGGCATTAAGTATCAGTAGCTGGAATCCAAGGTCTCTAGGCAGAGGTGGATTCCTTCCGGTTCGGACCAGTTTACCCGAACCACTAGTGACCCGCTGGTGACATCACAGCGACATCACACAACTGGTTTTGTTGGTGCCGGTCCGTGGACCCCGCCATCTTTTTTTAAAAAAATTATTCCCCGCCCCCTCAGACTTTTCTGTGCATGCGCAGAAGGTGAGTTTCCGGCACTTTCTTCTAACTGCAGTATTCTTTCATTTTTTAATTGTATCTTTCAGCCAAATTAACATAGAAGCTTGATAATACTTTCCCCAATCTGTTTCCCTGTACGGGTTTGGGTGGTGAGGGGGTTGAAAAGTGAGCTCCAGAGACTTTTGGCAGTGACCTCACGCTGTAGTGGCTGGAACTCATTTCAGCTAATTTCTTCCTGTTTTGGAAGCCCATAAGGGCAGATCAGATCCTGGAGGGAACAAGGAAAAGAGGAGTTCCCTCGATGATTTCCACTGAACATCCACTGTCCTGCTGCTCCTTCACAAAGCCACGATGCCTCCCAGTTCCAGACAAACATCACTACATTCAGAAGAACTGAATCAAAATAAGTTTTGCTCTGAAGTTCCAGCTGACATTGGCAGTTCTACATCAGGTCTCTGGTGAAATGCAGTTTTGATGAAATTGTGTTTAGAGCTCACTGCCAGCTGCTTCTCCTGGGCTTACATAGGCACCAACAGAACTCATCTTACTGCCACTTTTCTCACATACCTGAATACTTGAGTTCTCCTGGCAGCCAGTTTATTTAAATCAATTTATTTATTTATTTAAATCAATTTATATGCCGCCCATTCCCAAGGGACTCTGGGCGGTGTACAATCATAAAAACATCAAAAAATACAATTAAAATAGAACCCATAGCGATAAAATACCATACACACATCACAT